>CM021104.1:622289548-622583015 GCA_007115665.2 Sequoiadendron giganteum
AGAAAACGCCATTATGGCCATTTGGGCAAGAAAATCATGAAAAAATGAAAGTGCCCAAAAATTAAATTCATGAAAACTCAATTGGGATATGGACATGTGGACATAGAATCCACCTTAAATTCACATTTTAATCAGGTGGTTAATGAACAGCAAGAAAAAATGTCTAAATAGATGGCAAAAAAATCATGGGAAAATGAAAATGCTCAGATTAAAAATCTGCCAAAGACCCAGTTGAGATCTTGGCAATTCTACATAAAATCCACTCTTAAAATTCATTTACAGCAAGAGGATAATGAGCAGCATACAAAAATCTAAAACAACAATCATTTAACCCCAAACCATACAAAACGAAAATGGAGAATTCCTCCAAGTTTTTTTGTAAATTAAAAACAATTCAAATCAGCAAATACTAACATACAAGAAGCATGAGAGAATACCCAAATTTCCAGCCATAAAATATTGAAAAACAATAGAAGAATACCTCAATTTGCTCCAAAAATATAAATGGAGGAATGCAAAAAGAAGGAACCCCAGCAAAGCTCCAAATCCAGACAACAAGAACGAAATGGCGCATTGATTTCGAACCCTCACCACCCACGAATTTCTTCTCAAAGAACCTTCCCAATCTTCCCAAAACACAGCTGCTCAAACCATGGTGTTTTTTCCTCCATGCAAAAAAAAACAAGTTTTCTTCTCCAAAAGATCCTCCCCAAAACAAGCTTCATTTTTCTTTTTATATTTTCCAAAACCAAAGCAAAAATGGAAAATAAGGAATTGAATAAAATTAGTTATAAAACTCCCCCATGGAAACAATTAATAAAGGTTGCTAAATAAGCAAAAATTAAAATTGCACAAGGCTGCCCCAAAAGATTAAATAAAATTATGAGAGCTCACAAATTAGATTAATAAAATCGTTTGAAATCACTTAATGAAATGTATCATTCTCTTGAATGATCAATAAAATCAATTAAAATCACATATATATAAAATCTCGTGAATAAGACCATTCAAATCTCAAATCAATTAAAACACAATGAGATACCAAAAATGAAGTCATGAAGAGATGCCCAATAAACCACATCAAGACATTGACAACCAATTAAATATAAATATAACTACAAAAACGATTATGGAACCAAGACAAAATACCTCAACAAGGCACACTAGAAAACCGCATACAACTCAAAGGTGCACCAGACATACAGCTAAAAGGTACTCCGAACATTACCTTTAGGTAACCGGATGGTATGACATCAACTCAGAAACACTGCACTAATAAGATACAATGGGCTAGGGTAGGGAACATTTGGCTTGTATGACTACCTCCAATTACCACCATTGGGGAATAGGAGTATGCTCAAGCTTGTGAATCCAGGCGGAGTCGATACTCAATACCTGCATCACTCCAGTTACATGTCAAAGTACATGTACATATAACATTTATCATATAGCTGAAACATGTCAATCATCACGAAGAGGATCATGATATCGTAAGCCTCTCAGATATGAGTGTTACGAAATCATCCCTTCCTATCCATAATCATACAAAAGCAATGGTATCTGAGCATGTAATCTAGCATATTAACTGGTCATGATAATCATCAATGTCTAATCTCAATATGATAACGTTTAGAATGCTAAATCAAAATTAAAATACCATCATATCGACGTTGGAGTTGGAGGCGTTACATCCTCCCTCCCTAAGATTTGACTTACTCCTGGAAGTCAAGTAAGCTCAATATGCAGCCATGTCACACATTAGTTCTCAAAATATAATAATCATCATTAATCGATTGTACTTCATTCCAAAGATGAGGAATATAATGTGCATCATTCATCACTAAACAAAATAGACAAGATATCCATATAACATTCACCCTTCTAAGAATCATTATCAATAAATTGACATAAATATACCTTGCTCATAAGGTCTCCACATGAAACAAAATACCATGTTTAATTTGGCTAACATCACATGTAGCATAATTCTCAAAATATGAATTTATTTTAACACCCACATTCATTCAAAGATAAGTTGAAATACACATTAGTTTCTATTAAGAATAGGGTAAAGAAGATGCATAAGCACTCAATTCTTTACAAAACACCATTGTTTGCCACAATATTTGTTTTCCACACTTCCAATCTCACACATTAGAACACATTTGGCATCATTTTCAACCAAATATAATAATTTGCACTTTTTAAACAAAATAAACCAACTTTTGAACTTTTCATATGAAACCATATCCAAAATGAGACATGCATTTACACATACATACATACTTGCATCACTGGGAATCACATCACAAGGCTACACAAGGGTCCATCTGGACACTGGAAAGCAACATACTAATCCATGATACATAATCCATGAGCCAAGAGCCAAAATCCATCTCACATAATCCATACCTCACACTCAGTTGCTTGATGGTGTTAGGCCACACGCATATGGTGAGACCATCCAAACAAGACCACAATGACATATCTCTTGTATAGGGTGGTTAGCCTCCAAGAGATAGTCATCACACATAGGTGGGTAGTGGATCCTAGCTGTATAACAGCCTCACATACCCCCATCCTCAAGGTTCCCTGCGTCTACTTCCTCGTATAGTCTCAACCGAGTCCGTCTCTCCCGTACCCGATGAGGAATCACATTACAACACAAGACCGACATTTGAAAACAACAAGTAGGAAACTAGTTTAGCCACCAAAGATCATAAATAAATATAAAATAAAGATTCAATTTCAGCATTAAAGCAAGAAATGTGCACAATTTCAACACTAAATCAAATGTAACCATGAGAGTTACATGCAAATTAAGATCACAAGCGTGGCTAAACCGTCACAATCAAATATAAATAAAGTGTTGGCCTTCACAATCAACAAAAGATCATCAATAACCATCAAGAAAGTCCACAATCTTTGAAATCGCACTATACAACACTGTATGACTAGATACTAGCCACCAAACGAGGAAGGAGGGAACAATGTCTAACTATCGCAATAGCCCCTCATGTGGTGTGGAGTGAGAATGCAAACCACATGGCATGAGGTGTACTCCTAGGCTACACCCCACATCACGTTGTCACACGGCATGGACTCACCAAGTGGCCCACGCACTCCTTGGCTGCCCCCTATGGGATGTGCACCTCGGCCCCATCCTGCATTGCTTCTCAACGCGGCATGGCCATACGCCAATCGGAGAAGGCATGTACTGTTCGTATGCTGCATGGAAATGTGTATGTGGCTCCAAGGAAGTAGGCATGTACACAACACACCCCGCATAGCAATACCTCGTGGAGAAGGCACACGCAAGTACTCGTCGTAGCTAGAGGTATACATGGCTAGGACATACCCATATGCTAACCGACCCAAACACTGTTGAAAGCAAACATGAGTGTCCCTCTACACGTGTACGAGGCCCCATTACGCTCATGACACAAGTAGGATATCATAACACAATCTAACAGTGCACCTTCACATGTCTATGCACGTGGCATCGTATCTATTGCATCATGTCAAAACACGTGCAAATACGGTATAGGGTGATCCCACAATAGTGGTTTACAATTTTTGGCCAAACTGGACACTGAAATTATTATTTTTAACTAAATCTTCACATTCATGCACCTATAGTGGCTAAACCATGAGAAATTTTAAGATGATGTAAACTAGAGTCTCATCACATTTTGTGTGTAGATTCTAAAAATATTTTTTTCAAAATTTTTGGAATAATATTGCACTTCTTTTTCCATCTCCCACGAAAACTGGTTTTTTTCAAAAAACAACATTTTAAAAAAGTGACGCTCACCGTATACAACATAACTTTTTCTGTATGAAGGATAAAATTCTAAATTTTTTGAATTTAGATTTGTAACTATGATATCTAGCACTTTCTTTTGGTCTCATAGGTTTTTATTGAATATTTTTTCCTTAATAGAGTTTCAAAGTCAAACCAATTGCAATTCAGACATAGGCGGACTGTATACAACATAACTTTTTATGTATGTATCGAAATTCAATTTTTTTTTTTTAATGGACCAAGGACATCAATACCCAGCATGAACATATTTTTTTTTTTTTAAATTATAATTTTCTATTTTTCCACATGTGCAAAATGGAGAGCTTGATTTTCGGTGAAAAACCTATGTTTAATAAAACTAAAAAAACACATACATAATAAAACCAAAATATATTAAAATTATATTCATGGGATAGCTCATTTCAAGGATTACCATAATAATTTAAAATAAATTTTAAATGAATTTATTTGATCCCCCAAAAGGTAAATCAAAAGTGATTTTTTATCAGCATTTTGATAGGTGTAAAGGAGACTCATTTATAGGTATGGTTTAAAAATAGCGAGGTTCTATCCAAGGGGGTTTGATATAAGGTGGTTTGATCAAACCCTCTTCAATTGGAATCCTTAAAATGGAACTTTTAAAGGCTTAAATCATTATATTTTCTAAAAATATGTGATTTCAACAAAAATCAGTTCCTCTCAGAAATTGTAAACCAGCTTTGTGGGATCACCCTATATATAATGCATATATGAGTATATCAATATGGGGTTTCTCGAGCCTCATCTCTCATACGGATGAGGTTGACTCGCTAAAGCCAGCTCAATGCCCTTATAAGCGGCCAAGCAATACTAACAAACCAATGCTGATGTACTCAAATCTGGAGAAAAGGCTAGCACAAATGGATCAAGTACCTTGATCCATCATAAGAGGAAGTATTGAGTACTTTCCATGGGATTGGTTGAGCAAAGATTGCTCTGCGTCGCAATATGCGCATGCTGCACACTCTGCCCAAGGAACTTTTTGGCTGCTACTACCCCTCCATAGACTGAGGGACTAGAGAACCAAAAGAAGAGAATCTAAGAAACTAACTTTTGGCTACTCTTATATAAATATAGATTTCAACCACACATGGGTTGGCCCTCAATCAGGTAACAAAATACAATCACACATAATGGTATGGTTAATCTCATACCTAAAATACAACATATTCCTCATGGATGGGTACACAGTGTCGCCATCCATGGCACACAATGCAAGTACAGGGTATTCACAACACTCAACCAATGCACAGTTACTGGTTTATCACATTTACAGGGGGTACAATTACATACAAAATTCCATTAATTTTCCAAAATATCACATTACACAAGTACATTTATTTCCATAGCCAATGTGATTCCCTTTCCAAAATCATATCATCCATGGATGGGTACCCTGTACCACAATCCCACGGGAACACAACTCAAGCACATGATATTCACAATACTCAACATGAGCACTAATATAGGATGTCCGCATAACAAGGAGTACCTTTTTCCTTTTCTTCTTACCAAAATAAAACAATTATCCACTTCCAATTATGCAATATCAAAACAAACTTCCCAAGAACATGTACTCCCATCATCCATACAATATTCTATTTTCAAGAAAATAATATCATTAAAGAAAATTTTACAATTACAACCTTTATCCCATACAAAATATCATAGTGCTACATGGAGTAAATAAACAATGCCATATTAATTCTCACATTTACATTCACAATTATTCAGTGGTAAGTCACCTTATTACCCACATGCATTGACCACATTTATTTCCTATACATAGTACAATATCATCGTAATGTTTACTCAAGACAAGGTATGCAACATTATCACTTCATCATGCATTGATCATTTTGCATTTTGAATCAAAGTACAATAGTTTAACATCTAGATGATTTCTTAAGACTCAACAATGTTGTTGGGGACTATAGGTCCTTTATCCAATGTTTTGATCTAATAAAATAAACCTTCATGAAAGCATAAACATTTTCTCATAAGAGGTAAGCATACAATGGATTTCGTCATCACATAACCACTTTCACACAAATGCATCAATCATAAGAGAGCATGCAATAATCTCTATGAACTAACAACATGATCATTCATTTTCTATTACCAAATTGATAATCTCAATAAGACATGCAAAAGCAACTCCAAAACCACATAGGGTCATTCTAGCAATCACTAGCACAAGGAGGTAAAGCACAAGAAGAGAATACACACAACAAAACTTCTTGGAACCCTCACAGTCAATCAGACATTCCAACAACAAGAAGTAAGAAACCAAGCAAGGGTAATTTTAGGCAACACATGTCACCTGCAACTCAACACCAAGATAAAGCCCAACATGCCCACCCACAACACATGATATAGGAAGTAATCAATCTCAACCTCAGGAGACTCTCAACCAAGGGTATTATTGCAATCCCGTAGGGTAAGGCAAGGTCTAGGAGGCATCATTCCTCCACCATAAAAGACAAGGTTGGGAAACTCAGCCCTCTAAAATGCCATACTAAGGCGCTCAAAGCAAGAGGTCCCATGACTATCTTCCCACAAAAGCACTTGGAAACACACATCAAGCACATTGCAACCACATAGGCTAAAACCACTCTCAAGGACCACTCAAGGGTCATAACCATTTACACAATGAAAGAGTTGCACATCAGGAAGGAAATCAATCGAAACACACTTCTTGGTAGGCTCGAGGGTCTAACTAACCCTCACAAAAGAATTCCTCAACAAGACAGGCAAGGGGAAGGAAACAACATCACTTATTGCCACCCAACACACCAAGCAGGTATCAACCAAAAGTAGGGATCTCAGTGCTGCAACACGGGCTCTACCTCTAAATTTTCCTTTGGCTCTACCTCTAGGGGCATCCTAAGGAAACAAGGAACACATCAAAATAGGTCATCACTAGGATGATCTATACATCATACTAAGGCATGAAAGCTAGTCAATCAAGACTATGAGAAATAATTTAACAAGATCATGCCACATACGCAAACACAACAGAATATAGAAGGCTCATGTACGCCAGAGCTCCCAGTGTGTGAACATGGGCTCTGATACCAAATGTAACATCCCGCTACGAACCCCCGGGAGTTAAGAGCCAAAAGGGACCAGATAATTTTTATTTTTTTAAAAAGGAATAACAACACAAAAATTAGTTGCTAAATTGATACACTAACAAGCAGAACATGGTCAAGCATGACCAAAGGACATCCCAAAGGAGAGGACTAATCCACCCTCCAGAGAAAATCCAAACAGAAGCAAAAATGATAGCTCCAGAGATTTGCTCCAGAACTTACTGCTCTGCTTAAGAACTTACTACTTTGCTCCGGAACCTGTAGTTCTAGAGCCCGATACTATGGAACCTGCAGTTCTGGAGCCCGATGCTTCGGAACCTTGTTGTTGCACACATACAGCCAACAAAAGGCGCCAATGCTCTGGAACTTGTGATGCAACTCACAAGACATCATCGGAAGCGTTGCTGCTACGGAACCTGTTACTGTCCATAGGACAGCAAACAAAGGGCGTCGGTGCTCCAGAACTTATAGTTTCGGAGCTCCCAGCTTCGGAACCTGTTGCTGCTACACTCAAACAACAATAGAAGGCACCGGTGCTCCGAAACCTGGGCAGAATGCCAAAATGGAGAAACACACACCTATGGATCTAACTTAAACATGAAAATTAATGACATAGAAGAACTTAAGGATGATCAAAGAATATTCGAACCTGATACCAACACCGAAGCCCATAAACCAAGACAAACATCACATATATTCTCATTAAACTTATGATAAATTTTATCTCTCAAGAGAGACAACATGCATAAAGGATCAAGTATGAATACAATTACATTTTCATGGAAAAGATACAACATCTATCAAGATTTATATACACAAGGCATATACATGAATATTTGTGATAAACAAAATTGAGTGAGAGAGAGAGAGTGATCAAATTCCAACCAGTACCCAAACCTGTACGTCGGTCCCCAATGGCGGTGGCAACACCTCCCTACCATGTGGCTCAAAGGAGTCCACCCCACCGTGCTCGGAGATAGTCACAAGGCCCAAGCAAGCGAAATCAAGGGAAGGGTAAAGCAAGCACAAAACTCACATCAGTCACTGAGCAATACAGAATACAATGCATACAGTCGATCACCACAACATAAAGGTGCTTATCAGATGACATGACGAGTACTACTCATGGCTACTA
Source organism: Sequoiadendron giganteum (assembly GCA_007115665.2). Lineage (NCBI taxonomy): Eukaryota > Viridiplantae > Streptophyta > Pinopsida > Cupressales > Cupressaceae > Sequoiadendron > Sequoiadendron giganteum. The sequence continues at coordinate 622,297,623 of CM021104.1, forward strand.
CGGATCTAGGTACTAGAGTGAAAATCAGATGGAGAGTCATCATGCGGGCTCAAAGGGATGGCACCACATGGAATCAAGTACACCTCTCATAGGAATGAGGAGGCTCAATCATGCCCGAATCCATGTCTCGTAGGCGGATAACTCAACGCCCCGCAAACGGATGGGCCTTCACGAGTGCATCCTTAGCCTTTACAAGTGCTCAAGGCCATGCACGAGGACTCATAATTGTATTAGTGTTTTACCCCATTATTTTTATTTATTCATCACTTGTTTACTCTGACTCCTCTATTAGTTTCTCTGGCAGCCATTTGCGGACCCCGGGCCCATTGTGAGCCACTCCATATGACCACCCTTCTACCTAGACCTAAGCTCATCTCGTTTAACCAAATGAGGAAACCAAGCAAGATGAAACAAAAGGAAAAGCCATAATTTTTTGTCCAAGAAACCATTTTAGACAGCCAAAATAAAATTGTTGTAAGAAGACTAATTTAACAGCAAAAACATACGATGAAGAAGAGGCATCAAAAATTACATAGAAATTCAAAGTGCCTAGATCGAATTTATGACCTAGACCCAGTTCATATTTTTCTGTTTCAAATTGAAAACCACCTTCAATTTTTATTTATTTTAATCCAAAAAGAGGTGTTGTTCAGAAAACGCCATTATGGCCATTTGGACAAGAAAATCATGAAAAAACGAAAGTGACCAGAAATTAAATTCATGAAAATCCAGTTGAGATATGGGTATGTGGACATATAATCCACCTTCAATTCACATTTTAATCAGGTGGCTCATGAACAACAAGAAAAATCTCCTAAATAGATGGTAAGAAAATCATGGGAAAATGAAAATGCTCAAATTAAAAATCTGCCAAAGACCTAGTTGAGATCTTGGCAATTCTACATAAAATCCACTCTTAAAATTCATTTATAGAAAGAGGATAATGAGAAGCAAACAAAAATCTAAAACAACCATCATTCAACCCCAAGCCATACAAAACAAAAATGGAGAATTCCTCCAAGTTTTTTTGTAAATTAAAAACAATTCAAATCAGTAAATACCAGCATACAAGATGCATAAGAGAATACCCAAATTTCCAGCCATAAAATATTGAAAAGCAATAGAAGAATACCTCAATTTGCTCCAAAAATATAAATGGAGGAATGCAAAAAGAAGGAACCCTAGCAAAGCTCCAAATCCGGACAAAAAGAAGGAAATGGCGTGCTAATTTCGAACCTTCACCACCCACGAATTTCTTCTCAAAGAACCTTCCCAATCTTCCCAAAACACAGCTGCTCAAACTTTGGGGTTTTTTCCTCCATACAAAAAATACTAGTTTTTTTCTCCAAAAGATCCTCCCCAAAACAAGTTTCATTTTTCTTTTCATATTTTCCAAAACCAAAGCAAAAATGGAAAATAAGGAATTGAATAAAATTAGTTATAAAACTCCCCCAAGGAAACAATTAATAAAGGTTGCTAAATAAGCAAAAATTAAAAATGCACAAGGCTGCCCCAAAAGATTAAATAAAATTATGAGAGCTCACAAATTAGATTAATAAAATCGTTTGAAATCACTTAATGAAATATATCATTCTCTTGAATGATCAATAAAATCAATTAAAATCACATATATATAAAATCTCGTGAATAAGACCATTCAAATCTCAAATCAATTAAACACAATTAGATACCAAAAATCAAGTCACAAAGAGATGCCCAATAAACCACATCAAGACATTGACAACCAATTAAATATAAATATAACTACAAAAATGATTACGGAACCAAGACAAAATACCTCAACAAGGCACACCAAAAAACCACATACAACTCAAAGGTACGTCAGACATACGGCAGAAAGGTGCTCCAGACATTACCATTAGGTAACCGGATGGTATGACATCAACTCGGAAACACTGCACTAATAAGATACAGTGGGCTAGGGTAGGGAACATTTGCCCTGTATAACTACCTCCAATTACCACCATTGGGGAATAGGAGTATGCTCAAGCTTGTGGATCGAAGCGGAGTCGATACTCAGTACCTGCATCACTCCAATTAGACGTCAAAGTACATGTACATATAACATTTATCATATAGTTGAAACATGTCAATTATGACGAAGAGGATCATGATATCGTAAGCCTCTCGGATATAAGCGGTACAAAATCATCCCTTCCTATCCATAATCATACAAAAGCAATGGTATCTAAGAATGTAATCCAGCATATTAACTGGTCATGATAATCATCAATGTCTAATCTCAATATGATAACGTTTAGAATGCTAAATCAAAATTAAAATACCATCTTACTGACGTTGGAGTTGGAGAGGTGTTACAGTTACTATACAAGCTAATAGCTCCCAACAATTTCAACAACTAATGAGTATTCCATTATTATGAATAGTGATAAAATTTATGAAAATGATTGATAATTTAAATAATAATATTCTTAGTGAATCTATTTTAATGAATATAATCAAGTGCATGAGAAAAAATATTATTGACAAATACGATGGTAGACTTGGTGAATATAATGAAAATGTACATTCTCATTAAACACAATCCACAATCATGATATATTTAAATTAGGATAAAATGATCTTATTCAAAGTGGTGTAGTAGAAGGAATTTGTACCAGCACATATTGTAAACTATTGGATATTTTCTTCAAAATTTAATATCTTTTATTTTCCTATAATTTGATATGATAGAGAAAGACGAAAATTTATTATTATACTTAAAGACATATTCTCTCTTGATTTTGAGAATGATCAACATTCTCTCTTACTTTCTCCAACTATATTGATTTTTTTTTAATTGTCAATTTGAATGAGATTCTACTAACAAATAAGATTAAGCATAGATATTGACAACTACTAACTCTTTATAGGATTTTTTTAGAAAATGAAAGAATTTGAATTTGAAGCCTTCTCTCTTGTTATTTGTTTAGTGATCAACTATCAATATTTGTGAAATGATAGATGTGGATTAAGACTAACAACTAGGGGGGGAAAGGGCAATGGTGAGTTTTGACTAGATTTTGAAGGTTGAAAATGGAATTAACAATTTGAAGATGTTTCATCTTTATTAAAATTTAAAAATAATAATCTTGAAAAATTTTAACTGAAAATATCTAGATAAAACAATGTTAATGTTCTAGCAAATCATATACAAAATTAGAAAAACACAAGAAACAATTTTGAAATTATAAAGTTGTGATTTTAGTAATGTTCAAATTTTTTAATTTGAAGATTGTTTCTTAAACTTTGTAATTTTGTAATATGATCACAACTTTGTTTCAATTTAAGAATGAAATTAAAAATAAAAAATTGAAATCTATATGAAATCAAGTGAAAGACAAATAAAATTATACCTTAAATATAATATTTTAAACTAACTTTTCTATATTATATATATTAGCTTTTGGCCGACGTTTGTAAGGACTCTGAAAACCAGTTCTCCACCAGTGTGAACAACAAAATTCAGATCTGATCATCATTCATCCACGATATTCATGTGGGAGGTAAGAAAAACAGAAAGTCTATCGAAATGCAGAGAAGTATAAACGGAGGTATGGATTATGGGCTGCTGGGTTTGTGAGGAGAGATACGTGTCTCCCTAATCAGCACACAAAATAAGTGAAAGAAATGTGAAAAGCGTGTCTCTGCCTTCTATTTAATATTCTGTCAAGACAAGTAGAAATGGCTGCTATTTTCTTGAAGATGAGTTGTTCCAGGCTTCTGTACTACCTTCCAATTTTATATACCCACTTGAAGAGGAGAAATAACTACTTTTAATAAGACCATATGAAGAGTTGGTAAGTTTGGTGGTTTCTAAGTATGATCTCTGACAAACTAGAAAATTATCTGTGCTTTGTTTTGGTTTAAACTCATTTCTGGAGTACTGATCTGAAAATTTGTAGCCTTTTGTACAATTTTCAATTGTGTATTTAAGTCTTTGTTTTTAAGTATTTAGAATGATATACAATTGAATTTTTTTTATCGAAGGAAAGTCAATTAGTTTTTTATTTTATTTTTATTGATTTAATAATTTGTAACAAGATAGTAAATATGTTAATCATAATGTAAATGTATAACTAGTAATTTCATCTTGGTGTGCAATGGGTATGCCGAAGAGTTGTGGAAGTACAAATAAGGAAAATTTTGGTTTATTTTTACATAAATTTGGGCAATACATGAGGTCAATTGGTAGAAAATTTAGCAAATGATGTTTTGTGCAACAAAGTGATAGCTTCAAATCAACTATGCATCCAATTTTAGGGATCCAAACATAACTAAAACAAAACATTTGAATCGGGAAAATAATCATGCTCCATTACCAATAGGTTCATGTTATGTTTACAATAGGGAGAGAGGGAGAGATAGGGATAGAAAGATGGAGAGAGAGAGAGAGAGAGAGAGAGAGAGAGAGAGAGAGAGAGGGGGGAGGGGAGGGCTGGGAAGGTGGGGGCGGAGGGGGAAGAGAGGTGTGTAAGGAGATAGATATAGAGAGGAAGATAGAGATAGAGATAGAGATAGAGATAGAAATCGAGATGGAGATGGATATTGATATGGAATATGGAAATGGAGATGAAGATGAAGATGGAGGAGTTGGATATGGAGAGAAGGAGAGGGGGGGTAAAGAGAGAAAGGAGAGAGGGATAAATAGAGATAGAAGAGATAAATATATAGAGAGAGATAGAAAGATAAAGATGGTGATAAGAAGTGATATATAGATAGAGGGAGAGATATAGGGGTAGAGAGATGGAGAGATAATGTGATAGAGATAGAGGGAGAGATGGAAGAATAAATATAGAGAGATAGAGATAGAGAGGAAAATAGATTTAGATATAGAGGTCTAAGAAGATGGAGATGGGGAGAGAGAGGAAGAGAGATGGATGGATAGAGAGAGGGAGACATGTCTAGAGATACAGGGGAGATAAAGATAGAGGTATAGAGAGAGATAGAGGGAGAGATAAAGATAGAGAGAGATATGGAGATAGAGAGGGAGAGATAAAGAGGAAGAGAGTGATAGATAGAGATATAGATGTTGAAATGGAGTGATATAGATATGAGGACATATAGAAAGAGAGGGAGAGGGAGAGCGAAATAAGGGGAGATAGACAAAGGGAGAGATAGAGATATATCGAAAGATGTATATATATATATAGTGGAAGAGAAAGGGAGGGAGAGAGGTAGAGATAGATATGGGGTACAAAGGGAGTGAGGGAGGGGGAGATATGGAGAGATAGAGAGGGGGAGATAGAGGGATGAAGATAAAGGGAGAGAAGGTAGAGATACAGAGATAGATAGGGGATAGGGAGGGAGTGAGGGAAATAGATATGGGGACAGATAAAGATAGGGGGAGGTAAAGAGAGGGAGAGAGGTAAAGGGAGAGAGATAGGTAGAGGAGGGGGAGAGAGAAGAAGAGAGAGGAGAGGGAGATATAGCTCAATATATAGAGAGGGAGAGAGATATAGGAAGACAAGAAAATATATAGATAGAGAGTGATATAGAGAGATAGAGAGGGATAGGGAAGCAGATAGAGAGATAGGGAGAGAGATAGAGAGATAGGGAGATAGAGGTAGAGAAATATATGAATAAAAGGAGGTAGAGATAGGACCGAGAGGGAGGTCAAGAGAGAGAGAAATAAAGATAGGGATATAGAGTAGGAGAGATGGAGTGAATAAGAGAGAGAAGGGGGAGAGAGGGAGATATAGCTTAATAGATAGAGAGGGAGAGATATAGATAGCTCAAGAGATATAGAGAGATGGAGAGGGATAGGAAGAGAGATAGAGAGATAGGGAGATGGAGGTAGAGAGCTAGGGATGGAAAGAGATAGAGGAGTGAGAGAGAGGGGAGGAAGAGATAAGGAGACAAAGATAGAGGGGGAAAGACTAAGAGATAAAGAAGGTGACAAAGACAAGTAACAAAGAGAGGTATAGAGGGATAGGAGGGAGAGAGATAGATATATTTCTCCTCCTTTTGCTCCCTCTCTCTTTCTCTCTTCTTTTCTTTCTTTTTTCTCCCTTTGCCTCTCTATATCTCTTTCTGTCTCTCTATATATATTTGTCTCCCTCTCTATCTCTCTATTTGTCTTTCTCTTTATCTCTTCTTTGTTTCTCTCTTCTCTCTCTTTGTATATCCCTCTCCCTCTCTCTTTCCCTCCATTTCTATCCTTGTTTATCTCTCTCTAACTCTCTCTATCTCCCTCTTTGTTTATCTTCCTCTCTTTCTTCTCCTTTGTCTCATTTTCTCCCCCTCTTTCTCTCTTTTGTTTCTCTCTTTTTTCTCCCCTTTCCTCTCTCTTTTCATTTTTAGATTTTAAGTCTGAATTTTATTTTATTGTAAAAATAAAAATTTAAATTCAAAATATATTATTTTAAATAACTACATCTCTTATAAAACAAATAATTGTAAATTAATTTAATTCTAATAACTATTAATTATTATTTTAATTTCATAAAAAGACATAAATAATTAAAATAAATTTCCAAGTTAAATCTAAATTAGAAATTCAAATAGAATAAAGTTAAAATATATAAAAATCCAAATCCCTAGTTCTTTGAATTGCGATTAGGGGTGGGCATTGGTTGGGGTTTTTCGAAGCCCTTGTGTTGGTTTTTATATCTCGGGGGCTTGCATGCCCGTGGTGGGTTGGGTTTCATGTCGTGTGGCGAGACCTCAGGTGCTAGCCACAAAATGGACTTTCGTTCAGCGATTGGTGCGAAGTCTCCTCTGCATGCTTCGAAGGTCTTCAATAATAATCTATTTTTACCGGAACCAGGGCTAGATGGAATGGGCTCGTCTAGTGGGGCTCGAATCACGAAAATAAATGGATGTTTGGAACGTTGTAAGGAGAGGCCGAAACTGGTCATCCCATTGGAGATGGTTGCGAAGGGTATTGATTATTATTTGAGGCACTCTTTTTATTGTAAGTTCTTGGGTATGCAGATATTGATGCAATTTTTGGAGTCTTGGGCCAGACAGACTTGGATGTCGGAGGGTGAGATGGATATAAAGCTTCTGGAAAATAATTATTTCATGGTTACCTTTGACTGCATGGCGGATCGTAATAAGGTTTTTGAAGGGGGTCCATATTTCTATAATCAGGTTGGTATGTTTATTAAACCATGGCATGTTGGTTTTAACCCTGCTGAGGAGCTTTTGACTCAAGTCTCGATGTGGGTTCGGCTTCCACGGTTTCCAATAGAATGTTGGCAGGAGGATATTTTTCTTTTGTTGGAGTCGACGCTCGGGAAGCCGGTTGGTTCTTCACAGCAAACTCAATTTAAAAAGGTGATAACTTTTGCTCGTATTTGTGTGGAAATTGATTTAAGTAAGCCATTACCAGATTCTTTGGATATTTCTATGGGTCCTCATTCTTGGGTGCAGTCGTTGGACTATGAAACTCTTCCATTTCGATGTCATCTCTACCATGAATATGGTCACTTATAGCGAAGATGTCCAAGGGCTAGGCCTGTGGAGCCTTTGATTTCTCAACCTCCTCGCAACCCATCTAGGGAATATAAGGGAAAGGAACCCATTCCTGGGGATGGGCTTGGTTTAGATGGTTTCACCTCGATTAAGAATCGTAATATAAACCGGGGTCAAAAGAGGACCTTGATGGAAAGACAAGATGAAGAATCTTTTAACAGATTTGAGGTTTTGGATGATCTTGGTCAACAGGAAGTGAATTCGGGCTTGGTGAATTTGCATCAGGGTATTGTGGGTTCTGGGCAGGAGGATCCTCTTTTTGGGGCTACTCAGGATACACAAGATATTAGAGCTTTGCAAATGGTGACCAACCTTCAAATGGATGTCTAAATGGAGTCAGTTCCTCCTAAGGAAATGAAGAAGAATGGGGGAGATGGTTCTATTTTGGCTTTTCATGCAAGAACAGATGCAGGGAAGAATAACAAATCTTCTCCTTCTCCTTTGGGTATTCATCAAAAGTTTCTCAAAAAAGGGTTGGGGGAGAAATCTTCAAATCTTGGTAGGAAAAAGGATATGGAGAAAATTAAGTTAGCTGGGGAGACTCTGGTGGAGTCAGGATCGGTTAAGACCCTAGATTCACACTTCTCGAGTTTTGTGAAATGATTGTTCTATCATGGAATGCAAGGGGCTTGAACAACAACCACCGACATAAGGTTGTTCGTGAGTTGGTTAGAAGTCAATCTCCTAATGTTTTGTTCCTGCAGGAGACTAAGTTATCTATGGAATGCATGCTTGGTTTATCTCCTAAGCTGTGGGGAAGTGGTGAATGCCAATGTATTTGTGCTCAAGGGTTTGCGGGTGGAGTGGCCTGCCTTTGGAATCCTCAGAAGATCCGCCCTCTTTGGTGGATGTCCAACAAGTCTTCTATCTCGATGATTGCTTCTTTTGAGACTAGGGAGTCTATCCTCCTCTCTAATATTTATGCGCCTATTGAATTTCAGGGTAAGCAAATTTTGTGGGCCCATATTCAATTTGTTCGGAGTATGGTGCCTTTCCATCCATGGATTATGGCCGATGATTTTAATGTTATTTTTGAGTTGGCTGAGAAGAGGGGAGGTATTGCAAGGTTGGAGCCTTCTGCATTGCTTCTTCAGGATAATATTTATGCTTTGAATCTTGTTGATGTTAAGCCTAATAATGGTCATTTCACTTGGAACAATCGAAGGATTGGGGATAACTGCATTTCTGAGAGACTTGACCGGTTTCTGGTGTCCTATTTTTGGGTTGGTGGACTATGGTCTTCTAGCTCAGAAATATTGGATTGGAGGGGGTCCGACCATTGGCCTATCAAGCTTGTTGTTTCTTCAGCTCATGTGCCTTGGTCGCCCCCTTTTAAGTTCCAAATTATGTGGCTACGTGATCCATCTCTTCATGACTATGTGGAAGAATGGTGGAGAAATGGCTGACCTGCTTATGGCACAACAATGCATACTTTTGCTAAGCTTCTCCAATTTGTTAAATATCAGCTTAAGCATTGGAACTGAAAATGCTTTGGGAACATTTTCCATGCAAAGGTTGCTGCCTAGGCTGAGTTGTATAGCATTACGAGGGTGATTAGGGAGGATGGTGTGATTGCTAATTTACTTCAAGAGGAGGCCAGGGTGTTGAAAGTACTAGAGGAGTGTGAATTGGGGGAGAAATTCTATTGGAAACAAAAGGCACAGATTGAATGGCTTCAGGAGGGAGATAAAAATACGGCCTTCTTCTTCAATTCGATCAAATTCAGGTGTCATGGGAATTCCTTTTTTGTTCTAGTGTATGAAAATGGTGAGCACATTTCCTCTTTTAAGGATATTTCGTGTGAAGCAGTGTAGTATTTTGTTTCTTTATTTAGGGAGGATTCTCAGAGGGTTTCTGATGACGAGGCTCAAGTTCTATCTCGCATCCCTTCTTTGGTTACTATGGAGATGAATGAGGATCTTATGGGTGCTATCTCAATAGAGGAGCTAGAGGGAACAGTATTCCAGATGAAGAAAGGGAAAGCTCTTGGCCCTAATAGCTTTCCGGTGGAGTTTTTTCAGGAATTTTGGGATACTATCAAGCTAGACTTATTGGTTGTTGTCCAGGAATCTCAGACGACTAAGAAAATGTTACGAGCTTTGAATTCTACCTTCCTAGCTCTTATCCCCAAATGTGATGGGGTGGAAAAGTTAAGCCAATTTAGACCCATTTCTCTTTGTAATGTGATTTGCAAAATTATCTCTAAAATAATTGCGGATGGGCTAAAAAAATGGCTTAAAGTGTTGATCTTCGAGGAGTAGAGTGGTTTTGTGGCAGGCAGAAAAATTATGGATGGGGTGGCTATAGCCATGGAAACCATTCATTCTATGGCCATTTCCAATGATAAGGCAATGTTCATCAAGTTGGACATGGCAAAGGCGTATGACAGAGTTCAATGGTCCTTCCTTCGAAAGATTCTTGGTACTTTTGGTTTTGGGGATGAGTGGATTCAATGGGTCATGAGTTGTGTTACTTCAATATCCTTCTCTTTTTTAATTAATGGTGAGCCCTCTGAGCTTTTTGGTGCTTCCTGAGGACTGCGTCAAGGCAACCCATTATCTTTGTATATTTGTTTGCTTCTGGATGAAGGTTTGGGCCGGTTGTTGAGAAGGAACGTTGAGATGGGTCTCATTCAGGGGTGGTGATGGGGAGGTAATATTCCCCCACAGTCTTATTTACAGTTTGTGGATGATATTGCGTTGATGGGTATGGCTATAATTATGGAGGCTACTAACTTGCATGCGGTGTTGGATATTTATCTGATTGCCTCGGGTTAGCCGATTAATGAAGAAAAGTCTTCCATCTTCTTTTTCAATACTCTCGATCCTATCCAGAGGAGGATTGCTAATATCTTGAGGTTTCAAATTGGGTCCCTTCCTTTGACCTATCTTGGTATTCCTATCTTTGTCAAAAGGATGCCTAAGGAATCTTGGTGGAATAATCTGGATAAGTTTCAGAAAAAGGTTAAGCATTGAACCCATAGATGGTTGTCCTTTGTTGGTCGGGTTCAGCTGATCAAATCCGTGGTTCAAGCTCTCCCCATCTATAGATGTATGCTCCAGGTGGCCCCAGTTGGTTTTATTCTGGAACTTGATGCTTTAACTAGACAATTTGTATGGGTTGGTAATCTTTTGTCCTCCAAATGGAGTCTAGCTAGATGGGAGATTGTTTGCAGCCCAAAGCAATATGGCAGTCTTGCATTAAGGAAGTCCTCTTTGTCTGGGATAGCGCTTGATGCTAAACTGTACTGGAGGTGGTGTGTGGAGTAGGATCAGATCTGGGCCAGGATTTTATCCCATAAATATTTCCCAGGGATCCCTCGAGTGGATATTCCCCGCTATCCCCTAGTGGGGAAAGGTTCGGTGATTTGGGGTATGCTCAAGAAAGGGGCTACTCTCATCAAGGATGGCTTATTTTGGATTTGCAAAAGTGGGTTAGAGGCCCACTTTTGGTCTGATTCTTAGGATGGTTTTCCTCCCATTGTTTCTCAGTTTCCTAACCTATTGCCCCTTTTTCAAAGATTCATTGAGGTTGGATGGGATAGGGTGAGAGACTTTAACTTTGTGTATTCTCATGGTCCGTTGAGGGTGGCTAGGTGGAAGAATCCTGAGGATTGGCATGTGCTTGGTATGGAGGAGGAGTGCATGGAATTGCAAAGCATCCTTTCTAGTAGGAGTTGTAGCTCCCTCCCAGATTGAGACATTTTATCTTGGTCTCCCAGCCCCAAGGGTGTTTATACTATTTCCTTTTGTTATCAGGTGCTTTTATCTTGATGGGGTGGAGGTTCAATGGTTGAAGAGAGTTTGGAATAAGTTTTCTTGGCCAAAGTGTAATTGCTTCATTTGGACTTTGGCTTGGAACAAGTGCTTGACTTGGGACAATATTCAAAAGAGGGGATTTCAGGGCCCATCCATGTGTGTTTTGTGTAGGAATGGGGTGGAGGGTTCTACTAAAAAAAATTTCATTGCTCCTTTGCCTTAAGGCTATGGCATTTTTGGTGGGAAGTTTGGAAAATTCATTGTGTTCATGCTTCCTCCTTGGTGGATTTCTGGAGTAGTCTGGGTAGACCTCCGGCTATGGCATCTTTCTTACAGGACATGTGGTATGTTGGGCCTACCTTCATTCTCTGGCAGATTTGGCTGGAGCGGAATCATAGAATATTTCGAGGTGAAAAGATGGTTATTCAACATATTTGGTAGAGAATTATGGGTATGGTTCAGGAGACGGTGGAAGCGAAGTGTGGGGTGGTGTATCCCTTGGAGAAAGATGATGCTAAGAAAGTGGAGAGACTAGGACTTCGAGAGATGTCGATGGCTTTGGCTTGTGTCCAAAGGGGAAGGCAGGCAAAAATGAAATTCATGAGAGTGGGTAAATGGCTTCCCCCTCCAGGTGGAATTCTGAAGATTAATATTGATGGTTCCTCTAGGGGAAATCCTGGGCCAGCTGGAGTTGGTGGAGTTGGTAGGGATTCTTCAGGGATGATGTTTTTCTTCTTCTCTATTTATGAAGGGATACAGGCTGTCAACTTTATGGAAGGTCTGGCGATCCTCTCTGCTCTTGAACGGGCCTATGCTTTGGGATGGAGAAAGGTTATTTGTGAGTCTGACTCACAAGTTTTGGTTAATTTTCTTAATGCTCGAAAAGTGGCTGATGTCAGTTGGCAGTTGGCTAGGATGGTGCAACAGATTCTGTAGATTAGTTCCTTGATGGAGGTGGTTTCTTTTGTCCATATTCTGAGGGAGTGGAATAGGGCAGTGGATTGCTTGGCGAAATGGGCTTCAGAGCATCTCGATGGCTGGAGGATTGAGGGGTGGGAGAAGATTCCCCAGGAGCTCCGCCATGATTTAGAAAGGATTATTGCAGAGGATGGAGATGAGATTGGTGTTAAAGGGTGTTGGTTCTTGCTTTGTTTAATTGTATTTTTTGGGTTTCCTAGGGCTTAGACCCTATGCTTTGGTGTAATGCTCTTTTTTGAATTTCAATAAAAAATTTATCCCCTTATTATCAAAAAAATAATAAACTTTTAAGTTAATAAATAATTTTTAAAAAGTATAACTAATTTTTACATTTATTAGAATTGAAATATCAATAAAATATGTACCTAAAAAATATGATTAATATATTACAAACAATATAAATATTAATTGAAATACAAACTCAGTATTAACAAATAAAAGATTATTGATTATAATGAAGTTTAACATAAATATAATTAAATTTTAGAAAATAAAATAATAATAAAAAATATATATATTAAATTTTTTTTTAAAATATATTAAAATTGATAAAGTTAAAATTTTAACTTTTTATATTAAAATTTTAAGTAAAAACCAACTTTAAAATAAAATGAAACCTACTAAAAAGATAAAAATATTTTATAAATAAGATTAGTTTTTAAAGAACTTTTTAGGGGGTGGATAGTATTTATGGTCTTGCCCTTTAGGTTTCTTAAGATTATATAGTAATTTACAAATGAATTTGTAATTATTAAAATAATATTTATTTAATATGAAAATTAAATTTGTAAATAGTGTAAAGATGTAATAAAATAAATTAGATAGAAGTGATTTGATGGATAGGAAAAACTACGTAATAAATTATAAATATAATGTAAAAATAATGAATTATATATTTAATATTCAAAAATATATATATTTATTTTTAAGATTTAAAAATATAATTTGTAAATAATGTAAAGATGTAATAAAATAAATTAGATACAAGTGACTTGATGGATAGACAATATAAAAGTAATAAAAAATATATATAATGTATAAATAATTAATTATATATATATAGAAATTTTCATATATATTACTATTATTTAAATTAAAATATTATATATAATAATAAATAAATAAATTTAATTTAAATAAAAAAATTAGCTTCAACTAGTTATATAATAGAGTAGTAAAATGGCAAAGACAAAGGGTAGGAAAGGGAGTGGGAGTTGCAGTTTAAAATTTGTAGAGGGTGAAGGTGGTGATGGTGAGGATGATGATTTTGAAGGGGTTGGTTGGCACTTTGAGCTACCTTCTTTCTTTTTGTTTGGAGTTGTTAAGGCTAAAGTTGTGTTGGGAGGGTTCAAGTTTTTTTTCTGTGCTTGTTGTGGTGGTCGTGTCTTCCTTTCATGTTAGAGCATAAAAGATCTTTCTCTTCTCAGTAGGTGCTCTTTGCCTTGGGTTTCTCTCTTATCCTTTGGGAGTTTCTTCTCTACTTTCGAGCTTTCTTTCTATGTTGGCCCCTTTAGATCGTGGTTTTAAGGAGTCTTTTTCTTCTTCTCCCATGTTTTTTTCTCTTAGTGGCTTGGTGGCTTATTGTTTCCTTCCTTCTGACGTCAGATTTTTCCTAGGTTCATTGAGGTTGCATGTTTTTATGGATGCTCAGGATGTTCCTCTCTGTTTTGTGGGCATCATTCTTCTTTTGGACTTGTTTTGGCTTGCGTTGGCACAACGGGTTTTCTAGTTTTTGGTTTTCCTTGAGTTTCTAGGGGTTGTGGTATGGAGTGTCTAGAGGAGAGGCTTGAGTTGGTTGAATCCTCTCCCTTCCTTTATTGTGTACCCTTGTTCTTCTTGGCCTATGTGGTCTCTCATCTTTCTAGAGAAACCTATAGTAAGCTTTGTATGCTTCTCTATGGAGGTTATTTTTTATGTTCAGTCTTCCTCATCAAGATTATTTGTGTGGTTTTCCATGGTCTCACTAGTGTTGTTTGGAGGAGTTGTTTTGGCTTTGGTTTCTGCTATGTGGTGTTATGTTTTTACAAGACTTGTGGATTATTTTCTTCCTTGATTTGGGCTCTACATTGGGTTTTGTTTTGGAGCTTGAAGCATTTGTTGCAGTAGGGGTCTATTTTTTTTCTTCGAATTGTGTATTCTCTTACCTATTTTTTGATGGTGGTCAAGGATCTATTGTTGGTAGGGTTGTTTTCCATGGTTCTCTTGAAGTTCTTGTTTCCTATACAACCTAAGTATTTGGTATGTGCCCTTTCTTCTGAAGTAGTGACTTTCTTTCGGTTCTCACAGTCTATTTCTTCTATGGAAGTGAAGATTGCTTCTATAGAGGTGGAGCTTTCTCCTATCGACATGGAGTTTTTGTCTATGAATGTTGTGGGAAGCTTTTATCTAGATATTTTTTTCTTCGGAGGAAGGGGTGTTCATATCATCTTATCCAATAGAGGGTAGCTCTCTCGTCTTGAGTTGGAGACTGACTTGGCTTGTTGGGTTGGTCGATGCTTTAAGGGGTTTCTTGTTTCCCTGCTTGTTTCCTTCTGAGTGTTGGGTTGGGTGTTGTGGATGTTCAACATCCTTTTGGTTGTTGATTTCCTTGGTTATGTGTTGAGTTTTTGGAGCAGTTGGTTGAGTGTTGTGGATAGTTTTATGCTCATTTTTGGCTCAGAATTTGGTTCTCAGAGAAACAAGTTTTTTATGAGTTAGCTTTCCCATCGAGTGTTGATGGGTTCAACTTTTTTGAACATGTTTAATGTTTTGATGGTTTGGGGATCAGGGCCCTTTCAAAATCCCTACTTACTCAATCAAAAACAAATTTAGCTTCAAAATTTAATTTGAACTGTAGTAGATGGTATACTAAATTTCTATAATTTACTTTAAATAATAATATATGTTAAAAATATAGCATACTTATTAATTTAATTTCTTATTTAATTATATATAATAAATATAAGATATATATTATATAATTAAATAACATAAATAAATATTAAAAATATATCATATGTAATTTTTTATTTAGTAAATATGATAAAATAACTATAATTATTAAATATTTTATTCTATAATATATAATAAATTAATATTGTAATTTTTAATTTCTATACCATATATAAAATAGTCAACATATATTATATGTAATTATTGTTATTTAATAATTATAATTATCATATATGTTATTTTATAATATATATTCTTAATAATTATAAATAATATAATATAATATATTATATAAGTATATTTTATAAGTAATTATAATACATAATATATTATCAATAACTATTTATGATAATTATTAATATATTAATATTTAGTTTTGAATTTAATAAATAAATTAAAAATTAAAAATTAAAAATATATATATATTACAATTAAAAAAATAAAATGTTTCATTTAAATATTATTGATGTCCTTTATTAAATGCATTAAACCTCCAGTTTACTTACTTATGCAGTCACCTATCTACTTGTACATCTACTTCATTAAGTATAATTCCCAAGATTTTAATTCTTTTGTCCATTCATATCTCTCAATATTTTATTCTATTCAGTAAGAAAGAAAATTTGACTGTTGTAGTGTCATAAAATTGCACCTTAGGGGAAATTTCACATTTGCACATTTGACCCCGACATTTATTACACCTAGACACATTTATGTCAAGAACCTTATGGGTCAAAATTTCACAATTTCAACTCCATGAGAACCAATGATGAAGTGATAGTTCATTATGTCACCTCATTTCTTGAAAAATGAGTTCGACACCTGCATGAAGTGCGAACATTCGAGCGACGTGCTAACATCCTTGCATTTTTTTTAGTTAAACCTGGGAATGTTGGAGTATTTGACTCATGAAACGTGTCTCTACAATCAAATTATGAGAGTAATGACTCCTCCCACCCATGCATCAACATAAACTCATTCTTTTAGTCTCATTTTTGTAAGCCCTCTGATTCAAGCACTTCATTTTCTCGCATTCACTCTTTTCTCTTACTCTTCTCTTCTCAATCTTGCTTCTATGATGAAGCTCTATCGAATTGAGGTCCCTCCAATAGCCAAGCTCTCTTGCAAGTGCTCAACAGTGTGTCTATCAAGCCAAGAGCGAGCCACAGACTATTTGTAATGATCTCTTGCTTCTTGTCTATTTGTGAATAGATCATACATTGCATCTTTATCTTGTGATATGGGTCCTCCTCCTTGAGTGGGATTTTCTATTATCACCTTGTGTCTATTTAATTTGTGTCTATTTCTCTCTATCTATCTGGCTATCCATGGAGGTGGGAACACCAAAACAGGAGTTTGACTACGACAAGCTCCAAAACAGCCCCAACATTTTATCTCATTCATCTTGTGTGTAGGTTGTCCATGTGAAGCTTAGTGGAAGATTTTAAATGCACAGAACCTTTTTAAGTAGGTTATCTCCCTTATGTATTTTCAACATTTCTTTCTTTTTGTCAATTTATTCAGATAAACATACCTTGGATCTGAGTTAGTTAGTGGGTCCTTAGTATTTATGTCTAGAGGTTTAGTGCTTCATCCATACAGGACGCCAGTGCCCCTCTAGTACTTTAGTGTGTCATATTGGTATCCCACGCTCGTATTGTCATCCTTCAGTCGAGAGTTACTCCTATGACAAAGATCTCAATATCATGTTGTTTCAGCCCCTAAAGTAGTCTATCTATCTATCATTTCAGATATTCTACCTTTGGGTTGTTCTTTGCAATTTCTTCATTCTTCCTTCCAATTTAATTAAGTAAATCTTGAGGTAGTTTAGGGAAGTTCATTCCCTAGGATTCTCTTGGAAAGAAAGAGACTCACGAGAAACAAATCCCACTACTCTACATTTTTGGTGAACCTGACGTGAAACATGTCGAATATTTTTCTATAATGTTTTAATCTCTATGATAATTCTTTCTCTAAGGAAGATTTCGATATGCTAGATGATGCTCTGGATGATTTCTTGGAGGCATCCTCTCCTATTTGTAGATCTCTTGAACAAATTTCTACTTCATCTTCGTGACACTAACTCATTTGATTGCAAAATCCAATGAAAATTCTGACGAAATTTGTATAATCAGACGTATTGTCGGGTACTTGTGATATTCAATGTGAAATTTTAATTTTTTTTTAAATTATCCTCGACGTTCATCGGAATTTCGACGAACCTTATTTTGCGTCGAAGTTTCGACGAAGATTTTTCACCGAAATTTCAATAGACTTGTAAAGTTAAATTGTGTCCGACATAAATAAAACTGAGCTCGACTATTTATTGCGAAAGTGTTTTGCTAGACGATTTTCTTGGGAAAAGTCAGAAAAAACTCAAGAAGGTATCGCTAGGTTGAGAGTAGTCATTATCTTTTTCCATAATTCATTTCTGAATTTAGATTTGTACTTCCAGGTTTGAAAATCATATTTTAAAGCAACATCTCATCAGATTTCATTTCCAGATTTTAGACCCAACTTCACATATTTTTTATAAGGGAATTTTTTATAACTGATGGAAAATTCTTGATGGATTTGGACAAAGATTATATTTGCAAGGTTTCAATTTTAACCCTAATGATCAATTTTCAATAGATTTGGGAGCCATAACTAGATAATATCAAAGGCATAGGGATAGCTACAGAGTGAAATAGCTATCAAGATTCAGGCCTAGAGGGTTGAACAAATAATTGAGAATGTTTGATAGTGGATAGTTAGAGCCATTTAGCTATGATATTTTTGAAGACTACTTCATAAAGATGTATTTTTCCCTTTGCCAAGTTTTAAAAATAGATTTTAGACCTTAGATGCCAGTGTCTTATAAAAGCAGTTATGGTATATATGTTACCTAAAGTTCTTGAATTCATCTTGACTCTATACAAATCTATCTATTTTTTATTTGAACAAGAAAGAAAGAAAGCAACCAATTTCTAAATATTGTGAGATATTTAGAGCAAAAACATAAAAATGAAAAAATGAAGGTTAAGGCCTCTCTATTTTTCTCAGTTCACTTAAACTTTTTAGATGTTACCAAACATCTAGCAAGCTATAACTATCATGAAAATTATATGATTTCTATTTTTTTTTACTTTGGAACAATTTACAAGATGAAATTGTCTCCTCATGTAGAAGTATAAGCTGCCAAATTCCTTCAGAAGTTGATACAGGAATCAAAAGATGAACCTATCAAATTGGAAACAAAAATTTTTTTGGTAAGAAGAGTTGATTTTGACATGAATGGCATGTTGTAACAGCTTTATTAAGTAATACAATATATTTAGTTATTTGACAATTTGGTGATTTGTGTGTAGATATGCCACCATATGAAATTGAGTGGAAAACAACACTCCTTACCTTATCAAGTAATATCCAGGTAAGATGTTATAAAAAATAAATTGTGCTTTTAGTGAAGCTAGTCAACCTACTCATGCTTTTCCATGCTTAATTTTTTCCTTTTCGATTGAGCTACTTATGATAAATTTTTAACTTTCCTTGCAACCTCTGTATTACCCTCTCAATTTTTTAACTGGTCAAAAGAAATCTCTTATAAAGGATATAAAATTCCTTAGTACTTTAGATTTTCCTTTATGTTAAGGGAGGCATCTGACTATTGTTTTATAATTCAAATTTATTTGAGAGTAAGCATATTTAATCTTTGTGTGGTAGATTCAGACACTAAAATAAAGTATTTGACCTTATTAGGAAAAATGAAGCAAAAAACGTAAAAGTGCATCATAAGAATTTTTTTCATGGTTTTTGTAATGCCCTGTCACGTAACCCTAAAGGAAATTGCAATTCACTACTTAAGCGCACAATTTTTTTTTATTAAAGTGTATTTAACATACATGTTCACTTACAATTGACAACAACATCTAAGGCTACGTAACCGAAATTACTTAAGCCCATGCATACATCATTATACAACCATAGAATTTAATTACAATATGAATTGAGAATTTAAACAAAATAAAGATACATCATAACATAAAGAGATATAAACAACACTCCATAATCATTAACTTAATCAAATGGTTACATCACTCATTCCCAGAATGAGGCAATAATACAAATGTGTTACAATATACATAAATCCACCTCGTATACAAATGAGGGGTAAAATAACATCATTCAAATTGAAATAAATACATTGCTTGAATTCAAACAGGAACTAAAAGCTCTCCAACTGGATATCTCACCATCAAGTACTGAAGATCAATGGGGGACCCAACAGTTTATGGTGCATGTTCTACCCAACCAAGTGGTACCCAAAGGCCCACCCCCCATGTTAGGAGATAGTAACAACATAACATGATCAACCCTACAACCTCTAGTCACAGGCCGACACATACTGACTCATACTGACACAACCAATCACATGTATAACACAAGTCCAACTCTAACATGGTCACATTACTTCCAAATATAAAACAGATCGAGTATGTTAAGAAAACCATACACACAAAATCGCGTACCAACTAATGTCGTAGAAAAAATGTCATCACACAGTTTGATATGGAATATCCTTTGGGAATCTTCATAGGCTCCGACCCCCATACTTAATCATGTGGAATCAAATACCTCTCGTAACGACAAGATAGATGACCTTTCCATTCCAGGCCTTCCCACTCATCCCAAGCCTAAACGAGCGCTTGTGTCTATGAGTGAGGCTAAATTATCTTGTTTAGTCTGAAATACTACCCAATCTCCTAAGTACATCATTTAAGTTATCACTTAATTAACCTACCTCCGAAGGTTACCCAGTTTACCTCTTTGGGCTCTGGCGCCTAACAAAAGCCACTCTTCTACTTGAAAACACACATACAAAACCAATTACCAAGGGTGCCTAAGTGCATACAAACTAAATAAAACAAACACTCCAACTCTAGGAGGCAACATATAATGAAACTCACTCCAAACACTTGGAGGCAACAAAGCACATAATCCACTCCTTCCAAAGGAGGCATAAATCATCCCCATTCATGGAAACTGGGTAAATCACTGACAAGGCACCATGCACTACCTAAGGTAAAAACATATGGTTGACATCATATTATGACAACCCCCATTCTCTAGGATCCTCTAGAAGTCTTACAAAATTAAAAACACATTTAACCCATTTTCCCAAACAAGAACACAAAGCAAATAATTACAAGACAATTGCAAGGAAATATCTTTTTTTGGATTTACTAAATCCATTTCCCTTTTAAATTCATTTCACAATAAAGGAAACAATTGCCCTAACAAAATAATTGATTAAAACAAACAATTGCCTCTTCAGTAAAATCTAATCTTTAAATTACTTTTAAAAGCAACATAATTCCATCTACAATTAATTTCTTCAAATTTTCCAATCCAAACATAAAACATGGTATCTTTTAAAATAAAACCATTTTTGAAATTAATACTATTTTAAATATAAAAATATATATCTAATATATATTCATAAAATATACTCATTAAATATATATAATTGATATTTTGCAAATAAATACATATATCTAATATATAAATATATATACAATATATATATATATATATATATATTTACATATACTCATTACATATACATATATATATATATATATATATATATACATAATGTATATATATATATATATTATATTATATATTTATATCGAATAAAAAGAAACAATATCGAAATTTTCATAACCACAAAAAAAAATGGACAAAATTATTAATCGGCTACAAATACAAGGTTCGCCGGATTGTACATGTAGTACATCCGACCACATTAATAGTGGGGAGGCAACGCTCCCTATGGGGCAGCGCGTCCCCCTATGAGGTGGGCGCACTGCCTCATAGGAAGCGTAGCGCTTCACCCTTTAACAAGTGGGCGGTGGGGGATATATCAGCCCCCACCTACCACTACAAATCATTTTTATAATTTCTTTTTTATATAACATGTACAATCCAATTTCCCAGAAACGCTTTACCGTACGACGATTTTAAAATCCAAAATTTTAAAAATTTACAAACAGTAAATTTATATATATATATATATATATATATATATATATGTTCACATATATGTATATATATTATATATATATAAAGAATTTCACACATTAATTTTAATTGGGAAAAAAATTCTCAAAAACACACCTACAGGATAAATTGTGAAACTTTCCAGAAGATACCCAAATTTTAGAGAGGATTCTACAATAAATCTTCTAAATAGCTTTCTCAATTCACACATAGAGAAAGGAAAAGACAAGCTACAGGAAAAGCCTAATTATAAATTTCTAAACTTCCTCTGGGTTTTTCCACGACAAATCTACAAATACAAAGGTTTTTTAATAATTTCTACACAATTTAGACACTAATTTTTCTCTAAATCTAAATTTATTTCATAGTTAAGATCTAATGATTCTTCAAATATCACAAATCTTATTCTTTGGTTTTCACTGTAACTAAAATTCCCTGGGTTTCTACATGCAATCACAGAAGCTTTAAATTTCCTCTTTTCTAAAACAAATTAAACTTTCATTTATTCATCTAGCACAACAATTTTCTACAGTAATACAATTCCAATTCAAATTTTAAAAAAATCTAAATACACAAGAAAGGAACATGTTTCAAGAAGCTTATGAAGTCTTGAAGTTTTGATGCTGAGCCTCTTCCAAAGCTTTCACAGCTTCTTCCCAGCAAACACAATTTTTCCAAAACAAAGAATGTATGCAATATCATAGCAACTATTCCAAAATAATCCTTTTTAATTTCCAACAGCAAAAACCTCTAAATTCTTCTATGTTTTTCAATTTTCATTCCTCTCCCAAAAATATCCTCTACTCTGCCGTGAAGAACCTTTCCTCTTCTTTAACCAAATCCCAAATTCTCTCAATGAATTAATTTTTTAACAACTTCTTAATTAATTACCTCACACATGTTGGCAATTAACAAATATCTAAAAAAATCACATTTATTTTCACAATAAAATTTAAGAACTTCTAATTCAAATTTAACTCCAAAATAAATTTAATTCCCTTTTTTTTCAACTTTCAAAATAAATAAATTTAATTAATCAATTTTAATTACTTAATAAATAAATTTAACCCAATGGATTAAATTTAATTTACTAAATAAGTTAAATTTAATTAATTAATTTAAATAAAAGGATTCTACCAAAATGTCAAAACTTAATTAAATAATAATCAACATTATTTAATACATAATTTAAACATTTATTTCCATAACAAGAATTCTTCAGAATTAAACAATATTAAACAAGGCAAATGATGACACAACAACTACGACTGACGACACACTGTGGCTAGGATGTAGACCTCACACATGTTACCTAGCTACTATCTCCCGTTCAACTTAATCATTGGGTCGACACGCTCAAACCTGTGAAACCAGGTGGAGTCGATTTCATGTACTTGCAAACCTGTAAACGAGATAATAAAGATCATATATATATAAGCAATATAAAATACACACCGTGAAGAGGAAATCATTGAATCACAAGGCGCTCACAAGTGAGTGATGCGATCCCGTCCCCTTCACCAATACACTCATCATAAACTGACAGTTTAATAATACTCAAATATCTCATGTACAATAAACATGTTATAGCAACAAGCATTATTACAACAATTAAAGCATATCAAATAAAGCATCAGATAAGATACATCACATCACACAAATAGTTTGTCTCTCTATAAATAGCGATCAAATAATATACATGATAAAGTATGCAAAGTATCAGAGTAACTGAAACTAAAACAAAGCAAGGAACGTTGATAGAACAAGAAGCTAAAACAGAGGGGTATTACAGTTTTCATTGTAAAGTATGCAACTTCTTTCAATATTTTCTCATGGCAATCATATGACCTTCTTCTATGGACTATATAGACTCCTTTAGTGTAAATGTTGTCCTCTCCTTCCTATTATGTAAGATCATTCAAAACCTCTGCTACTTTTTGACAATGACATATGAGTGTCATATCTATGTAAGTCTTTAATAGACATAATGGGAGATCCTTTAGAAACATCATAATCTATGTTGAAAGTGATCCCATACCCTTTGTGATACCTACCTCTAGCAACTTGACTATCCTTTGTCTTTTAGCTTATGCATGAGTTTATTCATTTGATTTCAATGGCTTTGCATAACACTTGAATAAATTAGTTGCGGTAGCTCCTTGAGATATTGTCCATGCACTCCTTAATACACTTGTAGGTTGTCCTCTTTTGAAACTTTGTGAGATGGAAATATTTATTAGTTTACCATACTGCTATGAAGAAAATGAACCCTTGACAAGATTTATGATGTTTTGAAATCCCTCTTGACTGCTCAATTAATTTTCTTTATGTATCTTTTAAAGTTTGTCATACTACCCTATCACTGTTATTATTAATTTCAATGCCCCCTTCATGGTTATGACATGGACTAATCATTGTTTATTTGAATAGTTATGATTGTGATCTCCTTTTGGGAATCTATAGTAAAGTGTCATGCCTTTCTTTGAAGTCCATTTCCTTAAATATTTGATCTTTTCTTGTTGCTCCTTACCTCTATAGTACCCCTATATTGCATATACATAGTAATAAAAATTATGGTGATAACTAGTGGAAATGGGTATAACATCAAGAATCATACAAAAGTAGTTTATATTTGCATATATAATACCCCGAGATACTAATATTGTAGCACTAGTCAAAGAATCATCATCAAACTATATTTGTTGATCAAATACAATGAAAAAATATATATATTAAAATATAAAACATTGATCTTTTCTATCTACTCCACTATAAATAATAAAGACTTCCAAGACTCAAATTGGAAGGAAATTTCTATAGTCTTTATTATTTACAGTGGAGTAGATAGAAAATATCACTATTTTATATTTTACTATATTTTATTTTGCAAATAGCATTGGACAACAAACTGGCCAATACATTGTCATACATAATGATTGGACCCTATGAATATATAGGTTATCAATCTTTAATCAATTCACATGAGAAATCATACTAACCAATAGTATCAATGAAACTTTGATACTATATAACAATGACTAGTCTCAATTTGATGACATTTCAAGACCAATGCATGAATATCATTTGGGCCTCATGGCATTGAACATTGTTTTCATTCAGCCATGATATAATGTTCTTATAGGAAGCAAAATACTAGTATGATTGAATGTATCAGAGGAAATAGGAGTTAGAGCAGATAAAAAAAGAAAAAAAATATTGTAGTGTAACCTTATAATTATATAAATAAACAGAAAAATAGTAAGAGTAGGAACCCCAAATATCATGTTCATTGTCTATGTGAATATGTGTGGAATAGAGTGACCCCTTATCTATTTCAATTGTTGATAAGGTTACGGTTTATTCTTATTCTCCTTTGCATAGTATAAGCTCTAAAAAAAATTTAATATTTAGCTTAAAAGTCAAGATAGTATTCCATACCGATTCTATGTCAATAGGAGGGAGGAAGTTGTATATGGATTATGGAATAAACATTGTGACCAAAGACATGAATTACATGGATGGAAGAAAATTCAATACAAATGGCACTAGATTTGACATATAAAACTAGAGGATGGCCCTATGATATTTTGAAGCACTATTGTAATCGTGAAGTCAATTTAGATAGAGGCTTGCTTCATAAGTAGATGGAAGTGTACGAGACATTTGGATTTGCTTATGAGAACAAGATTTAGCTTAACCTACAAAACTAGGCAAGTGAAGTGTTGTACTTACATAAAAAAATTATCGAGAGTTTGGAAGTGAAGGTCTATACAAGATTGTTTGTATGTATTGTATTCAACATAAATATGTTAGGATTGGTCTCAGCAATCATTTTAGCCTTTTAAAATGATATCATCCTTATTCATCCATACACTATTTTTTTTTAGATGGATGTAATCATTAAGGAAGACCCTTTCATTATTCCCTTAATGGATTGAACTTTCAAGGAGGCCATCTAATGGTGTTGCCTATTGATATCCAAAGTAGGGATATGAATAAGACCGATGACTATGCAGGCTATATTGTAGATAAAATTCATAGATCTTTTATTCCATACTATTTTATTTTCAGAATTCATTTGTAAAGTCAAATTTATACTTCCAGGTTTGAAAATCATATTTTAAAGCAACATCTCATCAAATTTAATTTTTAGACTTGTGCATTTTTAGAATTTCATTTCCAAATTTTGTTGTGCAAGTTCAATATCTTGATTTTAGGAGTCTAACAGTTGGAAATCATAGTAAAATCAGAATTTAATAATTTATGGAATTAGCAATATTTTAAAGTGTTTTTTGGGTTCATTAACTTCAGACTATCTTCTCTTTTGTAGGGGTGGTTGCATGCCAAATTTTTTTGGTATAAAATATCAGAATTATTAGATTTTGTTACCTATCTATGATTAAAAATTATTGGAGTGTGAGTTTGATAATTTTTGAAGATCTAAATATTCAAGCTTGGTAAAGAAAAATCATGTCAGATAATATTAGTCGAGAACAAAATGAAGAGACAACTGCTAGATTGTGGGCTAGATTGAAAAGAAAGGGTGATGGGAAACATTATTGTCCTTGTAATAATTGCAAGGGCTTAAAGATGAGAAGACTTTTGATCACAACAACTGAGAAACATTGTAGGCAACATGGTCATGTTGAAGGGGGCCATGATTATCATCCATTGGTAATTTTTTCATTATATGTGTTTATATTAATTGAATTTGTAAATGTTTATATCGTTTTAATATTTTATATATATAAAAAAAATCACTTGATCATGATCATGGTTTATTTGTGTCTATCATTATTATAAAGGTGGGGTGCCCTAGGGCACATGATATGGATTATCATGGCCCAGAGAATTTGGTTTTGCAAGCGGAGGAACATGTAGCTGTGAATATCGAAGATGAAGTTAATGATCCTATGGAAGAAGATGATCATGCGCCAGAAAACATAGTTAAAGATGATGGTACAAATACATTGATCCATGACACATTTAGTGGCACAACTGATCATGATGATCGAGATGACTTTGATGATGTTCATGATTTACCTGTACTTGAGAAGGCATATGAGCCCCTTTATGAAGGCTCCCAAAAAACTCTTCTCTCTATTGTATTGTTGCTGGTGAACTTGAAGCTTATGAATGCTTTATCCAACATAGCAATCTCACGGATCTTAAGGTATGTCATATATGTCAGTTTTTTTCATCTATTTTAATTTTTGTTAGTTCATCACTAGTAAATAAAGGATGAAATATGTACCATTAATATTCTTTATATTAACAAATTATTATTTTTTCGTAGAATGATTGGTGAATTTTTGTTACCACCATCAAATATTTTACCTCGCTCGTACCGAGATTTATTTGGCATTGTGAAATTTATTGGAATGGAGTATCAAGCAATAGATTTATGTACCAATGATCATATTATATATCATAAACAAAATGAATTTGCAAAAAAATGTCTGGAATGTCATATCAGTAGATATCAAACAGATCAACTAACGAAAAAGGTGTCTCCAAGGTTCTTCGTTATATTCCCATTATTCCACGTATGCAACAATTATTTAGGTGCGAAAGCTTAGCGCAATTTATGGATTATCATGCATGGAATATAAGTGGAGATGACATTCTTCAAATTCCTATGGATGGTTTTGAATTTAGGGACATGGAGGAAAAATGGCCACACTTTAAAGAAGAACCTCGTAATCTCAAGCTTACATTGGCAGCGGACAGTGTCAATCCATTTGGAGAGCTGAGATCTATTTACTCGATGTGGCCTATTTTTGTTATCAACAATAACATTCCTCCATGGATGTCAATAAAGAGGGAGCACATAATGTTGGCAATGATTGTTAAAGGTATTTGTTTACATCAATTTTCTTTAATGTAGTAGCATCCCATTTGTCTTATTTGTTGCATAATGACTTATATTTTTTCATTTAATAGTCATGAACATTAATTTATATATATTGTAGTAAAACAGTTATAATAATTATGTAATGTTTATGTTCACTCAACTAGGTAAGTACCAAGTTAAAGATATGAATGTATATATCGAGCCTCTTATCGACGAGTTACTAAAGTTATGGAATGGCGTCACTATGTTTGATGTATCTAGACCAATAGGACAAACATAATTTCAATTCCATGCAATCCTTGTATGGACAATTCATGATGCCCCAAGGTTAACACAGTTTTGTGGTATGTTATAACGTTCGACTACACTTTAATGATATTTAATTTTATGAAGTAGATATCATGCATGCTTTTTAAATAATCTACTCATTCTATATAATTATAAAAATTGACATATTTAATCCAATTATATATGATCTTGTAGGTCTTCAAACAAAGGGAAAATTTGCATGTCCAATTTGTGGTCCAAAGATGAAATATTGTCGTTCAACAAGTTTAGGAAAGCAGGTGTTTGATGAGTATAGGCACTTCCTCCACATAAATCATAAGTATCGAACTACTGAAAAACATATTTTCAATGGGAAAGAAGAGACTACATCAAAACCACGAAGAATGACACCTCGCATATGGAAGTTGGAATATAATAGAATTAATTGTCAAGGTTATACATCGAATCAAATTATTTATCTATCATAGATGATATTTTTGGAATTTATATTTTTATATTATGTTGTGTTTACTCATGTTGTAATTGACAATGATTGTCGTTGTTAATTTGTGTAACTTATATGCTTCATGAAGGTCATCAAGGCATTAATGAACGACTTCCATAGGGACTGAAAAGTTATCTTAGACAATTTAGTAGGTTACCTTACTATGAGCAGCTACAAATTGTGCATTTGTTTGATACAATGCATTCACAGAGAATATAACAGAAACATTATGGAAAATATTGGATGGAAGGCATGACAAAGAAAAAATTGTCAAATTTTATAGTAGCATTCAGGAAGCCAATCATGCAATGAAAAATGTCATTCAATTAAATAGCGATGGAGACCAAATTAATATAAGTGCCCTTCCTTGGTTATTAATGGAGCAGCAAAGCAATGCTATAAAATAAGTCATACGAAAAAATTTGATTTCCCACAGGATTTGCTGCGAACATAAACAATGTCACAACAAAGAAAGATGAATTTGGGTTAGGGATGAAAACACATGATTGGAATACCTTCATTAAGGTAATTATTCTAGTATATTATATATGTATTTGTATACTGCATGTACTTTTTAGTGTATTATGTTTACTAGTTTTGGAAAAATAATGAAAAGATCATTTTATAATTGTTGCATTACGTTCTACCTCTATCTCTCCTAGACAACTTTGAAAACAATGTCAAGCAAGTTATATATAATCTTGGAAAATACACGAAGTGAGTAGTGATATTTGTTCAATTCGTTGTATAGATCTTATAATTTCCATTTTTTTTACTTGTTATGTAATATATTGTATGTTTTTGTTAAATCTCGTTAATATGTTTGTGCTTTGAATCAATTGTAGATGGTTGTCATCTAAAGGAATTCATAAAGAAGATATAAATTATTGGAAGAGAAAAATTCCTCATCGAATGTGTGAAATGCAAAAGTGTCTACCTCATACACCAAGTTGAGGAGATTGAATTGTGTGGACCTATACACACAAGGTTAATGTGGATGGTTGAGAGGCACTTGAAATTTTTGAAGGCTTTTGTTAGACAAAGAGAACATCCTAAAAGTTCTATGGTGGAGGGATATATGGTATACTAGACCATGGTGTACATTACTGAATATCTTGTGAGGTTGGGGGCCTTAGGGCTACTTGAAATCTTTCTATTTTTTTCTATTAGACATTCTTAGAGCAACTCAAAAAAATTAGTTTCAATGAGAGTAGCTCGAACAACAGATGGCCCTCTCCCTTATCGGAGCAACTCGAAGATTATATGTTGACGTAGTATTTTGCATGTAGCAGCAGTCTTATGGGAAACTTAGCTAATGGGAGATGTTATGCGCTAGCTAAGTGACCTATGGGATTTTACCGAAGCCGGCTCTTCGCTTAATGGGTGAAGTAAAAGGTAAGGGAGATTGCAAGAATGTAAAATTTACACTACAGGTGATGCACCAAATTCTTTAGACTACTTTACCAGAGCACAGTGCATAATGCAAAGGCCCGAGCTATTAAATTGTTGTTAATTAAGATAATTTTCTCAAAAGCATTTGTCATTCAACACCACCCTCTAATTAGTATAATGTAATCAAACATAACTTTGCTCTAACACAGAAGAGTCGAAGAAACATGGTCTGTATTTATATTTAGCTATGAAAGGTTACAAAAACTGAAGAAGAAGCATTCATACAAAAATAAAGATAATAGCACAGGTCAATAGTTCCAGCAAATGCTTGAAAACAAAAAGGCCAAATTTATTTGGCACAGTCCGAAGTCTTTGAATTAAAAGCAACTATTACACAAGGCTTAATCCTCAGTGCTTGAGGGATCTCATAAACTTAATCAACCCCCTCATTAAAGAAAACAAGGCCCTATTTACATGGCCATTCCATCGCCTGAAGACGCATCATGAAAGAGCAGACCACACGCGGCGATCCTCAGCCTAGATCATCTTGAGCTGCCATAGTAAACATCCATTGATCAGCAACACGCCGGTGAGGCCATGATACGAAATGGAAAACCATGTAGCAACAAGGGAGGACACGTGGCAACGGGACGTAAAAAATATCCGTCGGCACTTCCAAGGTAACCGGCGTAGGAACAGAAACGCCACGCGTCACCCAGATGGAGTCTGGCAGAAAACAGTGATATTGCCTAGTAGAAAGCCGTGAGAAAGATCCACGTGGAGAGCTCCGAGCAAAAGTGACGAAGCCAGCCCGACTCAGAAAAGCAACCCAAATGAGCCACACGGCACGCAGACGGAGACTATCACTAAGTGAAATGAAGTAAAAGCAAAAAGCTTCGGGAGGGAGATGCGTGGCGAGCTCTGAGGATAGTGAGCATGCAAAAATAAGGCGCAGACGCAAAGGAAAAGAAAATTGCCAAGGCTTCAGCAGTTTTTGTTGAACAGTATAGAATGAGAGCAGCTCGAACAACAGATGGATGTTGAACTATAGTTTAGTTCATCGAGATGGATGGATGTTGAACTAGCTCAGCTATCTACTTATCTCCACTACTCCAGACAAGTTAGGCAGATTCCCAGAACTATACAAATAATATACCTCCAAGCAGGGGGGCCTCCCATCCAATTCTAGTTCCTATCTCCTCCCACCCACCCCTGTATGGGGGGTAATATTACCACCCACCCTTGGGCATGTTATGTAGAGAATATGGATGGCCAACTATCTTTTATATTCGTGGTAAATAGACCAGATTCTATACGTAACATGCCCCACTAGACCTCTCCTCCTCCTCCCCCCCACACGTCTATAATAACTATGGTAGGGCGGCGCCCCACCTTTTGAAGAGTTGTTTTTTGCATCCGTTCGGAGAATAGGCGATGCACAGGGGATGAAGGAGGTTGGGTATTGACTCCTAGTGGCGCATATCCCCAAATCTAAGGAGCCCCCTCAACTGGCATCGATGGAGGGCACAACGTCTACTATTTCCCTCCCACCCCCTTGTTTTCGGATTGACGTAGGTTCTCCTACTAATGAGTCCCTTGTCGGCCTGGGAGAAATTGGATGAATGCGCTAGCGACTCGATGAATGCAAGCAACCGACCTTAAAGTCATAGCTTGGAATTTGGTCAATCCCTTTTTCGCACCCCCGAGACAGGGGTCTAGTCTATCGAAATGGGAGATAGATTGAATCAACTCACAATTCTCGACATCTCCTCCCACCCGACAACTAAATTAAATGACTTCTATTTCCCCCTGCAAGGGTGGGGGGTGGAGGGAGGGCAACTATAATTACCCCTCCCCACTCGGGTGGGAGGAGGATCTTAAGGCCCCTACTATTCTCAGGGAGGTAGATTAGTTGTTCTGGGTGGGAGCCTCAATGAACCGGTATATTAGTTGTTTGTAGAAAATATCCATGTAGATCGCATTTGCGATCCCAACTCCATTAACAAATTCGAAGGGGAGTACCTGATAGGGAAATATAGATTGACGAAAGTGAGAGGTAATTATAAGATGGTCATGGAGATTAATTAGAATACATTTTACATTTGGTTTTTATGTATATTGTACTTATTTAATTATTAATCTTCAATATACATCAATTATAAATTAAGGTTGTATACCATGGTAGTTAACTAATTATACGTCGTTTGTAAATTTCAAAAAAAAATTATACAGTTGGTCAAGAGTGGGATGCACTACATTTTTAAGTCGCAAATAATCTTGATTGGATGACGGTATGGATTGAACGATTTCAAATATTTGGTCGTGCATTAACATGGGAAGGTGTGGCTTCGTTGGTTAAAGAATCTCATCGTAATGGAGATTCCAATGTTACACCAAGCGAAATTGATTTAGCATATGATTTAAGAGATAAACAAGTACGTATAAATATATTAATCACCCATATTATTTAATAATTTTCAATTATATTGATGTATATATATGTTGAGATTTTTATTGCATACATTCAGCCAAGAATAAATATGTTTATCAATTGACGATATTGCAGGTGAAACACCACAAGGCTATGTGGTGCAATGGTCATAAATTTTGAATCAAAAAGTTGGATACAAAAAGAAAATGATTCTGGGATAACTGCAGTCTTTCAGGTGACTAATGTTTCATCTAGAAGCGACATATATCCAAAAGTCTCAAAAAATTGATACTATGGGATTTTGGATGATATACTTGAGTGTGACTTTAAGTCCTTCAAATTAGTTATGTCCATCGTCCTATGGTACAAGCTATGATTGAATGAAAATGATCCTGAGAGAACTATTATTGAACATGATAATAGATTTACCATGGTTAATACAAGGTCGATTGAGTGAACTGGAGATGAGCCCTATGTTCTTCCAAGCCAATGTGAGCAAGTATTTTACTCAAAGGTTCTAGTTAAACCAGGTTGGTCATTTATTGTTAGACATGATCCAAGAGGAAGTTTGGTAAATTATAATGTGGTGGAAGAAGAAGATATAGAAGAAATAGAAGATGATGTAGATGATGATCAAGATCAACAGTTAGTTGATGATGTGCCTGATGAAGATGTCAAAGAGGAGGAACTAGATCATGATGATGTAGGAGTTAATGTTCATGAAGATGATATCCATGTGGATGATGACATTATCAAAACTGATATCAATGATGATGATAATGATATGACCAATCCTTACAATGTCGAATCTGGATCAGATGATACAAACAAAGAGTTGGATGAAGAAGAAGATCAATGACATTGAAATGTATGAGTTATTTGATTGTATTATCTATTTGATATTAATTTCTTGATAGAATTATATTTGACTTATGTAGTTACATAATTAACTCATGATGTTTTTAATTTTTATGCCATTACATAATAATTTATGATGTACTTTTTAATGTTCAATTTTAATTCATGATGTTACAACTATTTTAGCTCTCCTAGAAATTTCAATATGATCATAATGAATACTGTTTTGGGAAATTTCATGAAAGATGACACATTGATTGCAGTAGTGAAATAATTGCAAAGTCGTTTAGATTTTTTAGATCAATCACCCCTTGCAATGTCATTTTTAGGATCATCTCCAATTTTATTACTAGGACACATAAGGTAGGATTTGATTGGCTTATCTTGGACGAACATTGTGGCTTTGTGTAATGTGAGAAAATTTTGGATGGGGTAGTGGTGCAAGAGCACCTACACCTCATCTTTTATGCTTAATCATGTGATGATAATTAGAGAGGTCAATAGGTTGGTTTAGGCATTTCAAGAATGTTTTATTGTGAATAAGGTCACTCAAGACCATTAGTCGTGTTCTAGGTGAAGTTTTGAGTTATGAGTTTGAGTCTTGCACTAAAGAGTTTTGTAGCCTTTTTAAGGAAAATTGGAAAATTTACTTGTAAAAGGGTGCAAGGTTAGTGTCATGTCAATAATAAGGCTATTATCAAGCCACTAGAATGGTCTTAGAGGTGTCCTAGGAGTTTCAGTACATTTGAAAGGTCAAAAAATTAAAACATTTCAATAGTGATGTTAACAACCTTGAAATTAGTGTGTTTTATGTTTCATGTGATCATAAAAGATTAAAAAGTCAGTTGTAGAGGTGGTTGAGGTGTAAAGGCCTTAAAAATGCGTAAAGTGATCATTGTAAAGGTTGTTGATGGTAAAATTTATGGTTAAATATATCTCTTAGAATCCTTTTTGTCTCAATTTGAAAATAATTCTATATTATAAAATATATTTTTTAAAATTTTAAGATGAAAATAGCAAGGAAAAATCAAATAAATATCTTTATGAAAGAAGTAAATTGGCGTGAAATTAAATATGATTTGTATTCCAATGTAAAAACTACAAAGAATGTGATAACAGTTCAAAGTGAGCCTTGACAAAATTATTTGCCTTAGTGAAATAATTTTGTTTGTATCCAGTTAATCTTACTCTCTGTCAGGTTTTCACGGCTTGGGATTTTAGGGTTTTTCCATTTGCAATCCTTTTGTGCTAAGCCTTACGTCGGTTTTGTTTTGTCATTACTTTTTGGGCCTTAGTGAAAATGGTTTGAGGGTTGTTATATCATTAAAGGGGGGTTGTGTTATATCCTTAGGTTTTATTTTCATGTTGGGTCGGCGTTTTATCTTTTCCCTAAGTTTTTCCTAGCTCTAATGTCCCTGTGGTCATGTCTTTATGAACGACTTATGGGTATCATTGTCATCCTAGGTGGGTCCCATTTTTTGTGCTAGCGAAATGTTACATGTCAGGTTTTCATAGGTCCTCACGATGTCGTGAAGCCTTTTTCTGAAATATTGTATTTATCGTGATATCATGGGAACGCACCATCTATCACATTTAGAGAGGCCAAAAGAACATTATGAATGTTTTAATATATTAAGCCGACCTTAATATATTAATTGGCGAGCTACTAAAGCGGATCTAAAATGAACATGCTTAAAATCGGTGGAGATGTTTTAATCTCAACAGAAAATGTGCTCCTCGACTTTTAAGGTCAAAGTTGTCAGTCGTCTGAATGAGCAAGTTCGTTGAAGATCAAGATCTACGGTTGCCCGCTATCATGAGATCAAGAGTTGCAAGATGGTTAACTATCACAATATCAAGGGAATGTTGACATGTGGATTTCTTTGACGACGCGGGAGATGGTGGGGCCAGAAACATGACTTTTAAAGGTTCCTTAGCCGAAATATAGCTAATATATACTTAACTATATTGTATAATATTAAAACCTAGCTAAATGGTGCCATAATTTTAAATTTAATTAACATAATCTAAAACTTAACGAAACTCGGTTGTAGCTCGTCAATTTGGAGAAGTGAAAGGTCAATACCACCGCTGAGGAAGAGTTTGGAGGAGTGAAAACAAGGTCAATACCAGCATCGAGGAAGAGTATGGAGGAGTGAAAACAAGGTCAATACTAGCACCGAGGACGAGGTTGAGGGCACTCAGGGAAAATCAACCACCAAGGGACAATGAGTACTGTAATTTTGGCACCCCCATTCTCTTTAACCTGCAATTTTCATGCCTAGTTTCCAAAGATATTCTCGTACATTGGCACCCCCATTCTCGTAAAATGGTATAAGATAAGACAAAAAATAAAATTGCTTAGTCTTTCACATTTTTATCGACCAGCCTCAGGTATTGGCAAAACTCCCATAATCTACCCACATCTTGATTGTTAGTGGGAACATACGTTATTCTTTGTTCTACAACCTACCTCAAATCTTATGTCCACAAAGTTGCTAAAAACATAAAATAATAAGAAAAAATTCGAAGGTACAACTAAAAAGGGTTTATTTCCTTTTGGCCTCCTCCACCTCTTATATTTCAACATTGCATGGAATTACGCTTACATAACATAAACTTAAACAAATGGAAGTTTATAGGGGAAAAGGATCCCAAGTATATGCTAGGCTAAGCTAGATCTAATGAAAGGAAATAGAGGCATACAATTCTTCTTTAATACCTCCACCACAAACATATGCAAGGAAAGGTCTCCTCCCTTCTTGGTAGTGATAACCTACTCCACACACAACCCTTAAAAATTATGAATAGAGGAATATAATCTTTGAAGAACTCAAATTCTTCATAATAGAATAATTTCATCATACTTTTCCAATGATGGCATTATGAGAAAACCTTAGGTTAAATGAATAATTCCTAGCTAAGTTCCTTAAATCATGTCCAACTGTATAAGAGAAGACCACTGCTATGTGTACTTGGATACCATGGAGAAAGGCTCTTTGGCCTCTTTCATCAATCAAGGTATTGTTAAATTTTAACACCTAAAAGTGAGAATGAAGAATCTTTCCTAAGATGGTGGCCAATTATGCTTCTCAACACCTAGATTAAATAATATTTGTCAATATCATCGCCATCACAATTAAACCTATTGCTTGAGATATAGTCATAGAGGTAAACAAATTTGCTTTCTTGATAGTAGATACATTCTAGACAACTCAATCCTTGCATGAGAGATTGTTGAATGGGCCCAACAAACTACTCATGATGCCCTTACTATTAAGTTAAAACTTTGACAAGGCATATGATTGCATGAAATGTCCTTTCATTTATAAAAGGCTCAAATGGATTTATTTTTAACCCTAAATTATTATCATGCATTCATCTCTTTTTTAATGAGTGATTGCACGATAGTGTCTCCCACTTGTGAGATGAGGCAAAAAAATAATCCGAAAATTTCAAAATTACAAAATACTAGTTGAATGAAGAACCTTCATTTGAAGGTGATGTCATCATGACCTTTGAATGAAGAACCTTCATTCAAAAATGATACCATGTCAAGACTTTCAAATGAAGGTATTTTTTATTTTAAATATTTCATGTCCAAAATTCTTTATAAAAGGAACCTTTGCATGAAGGACCTTCAAATGAAGACCTTAATTCAAAGGTCCTTCATTAGAAAATCCTTCATATGAAGGTTCCTTTAATGCCATCCCATTATAGCTCTTAGATTTGTTAGAGATTTTTTTTTTGAAGTAGAGATTGGACCATAAAATAGTTTCACCATGACTCTACCAAGATATCCATCAAATTGATAAACCGTGACTTAACAACCACAAATTTACAAGAAAATTTCCTTTGTCAGCCCTAGGGCATCAATTCAATGCCAATTTTATTGCTTTAACAGAACCCTAAATGCAATGAACCTTTATCATACCATGTTTCACACCAATCCACTAAGTTACATTTTCAAGACAATGGTTGGATTGGTGGATGTCATTTCTATTTATCCCTCAAACCCTTACACAGGAAAAATAGGGTAGTTCCTGTATTTGATTGTTTTCTCCCACAAAATAGTGATTTAGCACTTCAAAACAAATGCAAATGAAATGGAACACATATTTATCTACAAAAACGATCTCAAAGAATTTCAAGCTTGTACGGATCCATACAACACAAAAGAACTTCAAAAAAATAGTAAAAACATAGAAAATTGCTTCAAGAACGTGGTATTTGATATGAAATTTTGGTATCAACTCCTCCAACAATTGCAACAATTTAAATGGGATGGGAATACAATATGATAGAAGTGGGATAATAAATGCATCTTTTGAAGCATCAAACCAATATGCAAAGATGAAAGAAAGTGCTAACCCCTTAAACTGAAAAAGTTTCTTTTAACTTTAAGTTTGTTGGGTAGCCAATTCGTTTAAGTTATCAAATCCTACCAGCATACATAATCAAAATGTTGTTGTTTCAAATGAATATAAGCACTAACTTTCACTATTTGAATATTTTGAAACCTTGTCATAGAGAACTAGAACATTGATGCAACCACTCATCCTACCTTAAAACATACCAAAAATATCCTAGCAATTAGACATAGGAAGATTTAAGATGACTTAAGCAATTCTTATTGCCAAAGAATAAACTTATGATGACTTAACCAGGACTAGTACACACTCGCTCCTTGTTAACCACTTAGACATATGGAAATTAAATGTAAATTTACTGCTATTTTTAGTCATGTAGGTATCTAATAAACCACTTGGTGGTGTTTCCCTTCAAGTTTATTTACTTGAATGAAGAGCAAAAGTCCTTTGATTACAATTAGAGAATACATTTGAGGCCTTGGTTGTATAACTGGTGGACCATAGTTACATTTAACACTTTTTACAAATTTTGGGAGTTAAAATGTTAAGTAGATTTGATTTGTGATGGACACATTTGGACGGTAGTAACAATAACTTGCAATCTATCAAGACTTGATTACCTTATAACCTGTCAAATTCTAGCGATGAAATGATAGATTAAACATAATGTCACCTTGGGATCACATCACCATGAAAGAACTTCATCCAACATCCTTATGAGTGCAAGTACCACCAAATAGGTATTTGTTAGATCTATCTTCCTCGAGCGAAGGAAATTCAGGAAGAGAAGAGGAAAGTGAAACATGTAGTAGGTCTAAAAGAGGGAGATCAATTAGAGGTCAAAATATTAGAAGAAAATTTCGTAAATGCATGGAATATTTTCTTGCTAAAGGGGGGTCATGTTCATATGATTATGAGAGCATAGGCGACATTGAGGTGCCCTTGAGGTACAAACATCTATGAAAGCAATGGGTACCCAAGGAACTTCCTCTAATAAACATTGATTTTTGTGTCAACGAGAGGATATATCGCATAACACCATCATCATTACATGGTTTGGGCCTATTTTGCATGGACAACATTAAGGTTTGTTACGACAAATCTACTGAATTGGTGGAGTATGTTGGACCCTATTACAGTTACAAAGATTGGATGCAGCTGGTTCGATTTACACAAAGTATGCGTAGGTATGCACTGTCAGCAAATTATATATAGCTAAAAGATAAGGATCAAAATAAAGGAGTGGCTATGTACATTGATGGAAGGCCAAAAGCATCGGGGAATATTGCAAGGTTTATAAATAGTACATGACCTGGGTCAACAAATAAGAAACCCAATTTCATATTCGAGGCATGCAAGGGAAACCATGTATTCGTATGTGCGATAAAATCAATAACTTCAGGGGAAGAGTTGTTAATCGGTTACAGTTTGAATTGCTTAGATACAAACACAGTTACTATGGGGGTAGTACGTACTATATACCATTTTACCCAGCCTCCAATTAATGACTCCAATATACCATTTTATTATTATTATTTTTTTCGTAGGTCTATTGGTTTCATTTCGGTAAAAAAAAATTATATTTAATTTTTGTCACAGCGAGACATTGATCGTATGGGGAAGGCTATGGCCCAGAGCATAAATCGTGATCCATCTTCAGGTGCTTCTACCTGGAAGGTTTACCTCATTGTAATTGTACAAATTAGATACAAGAAAAATGTTTTATTATTATGTTTTTTCATAAGTTTATTGGGTTAATTTTGATAATATTTTTAATATTCTTGTCACAGTCGGCTGATTGAGGAAAGGCACCAGCACTAGTAGAGGAGAGAATCCATAAGGAGGTGCATTCACTATTATGCGATGATGACATCGCATATTCCACAAACCCTCTGGACATGATGAGGAAGACCCCAAAAAAATGCAATGAAGAAATCTTTAAGTTGATATTCATAGTGCCTCAAACAGATGAGATAAGAGAAAGGGTTAAAATATTGACTGAGAGAGCACAGAAATTGCAATTAATTTTTCATGATATCTTTAAT
This sequence comes from Sequoiadendron giganteum, assembly GCA_007115665.2. NCBI lineage: Eukaryota > Viridiplantae > Streptophyta > Pinopsida > Cupressales > Cupressaceae > Sequoiadendron > Sequoiadendron giganteum. The sequence goes on from CM021104.1 coordinate 622,336,557, forward strand.
TATAACATAAGTTCATTCATTATTTTATATTTTGTACTCTTTTATGTCATGAACTAAAATATGTGTTATTTTTACAAGATTATTTACGTCCTCATGATATTGTTGGCCATGATCAGGGTACTACAAGTGTTGCCCGAGGAGTAGGGGTTGGTACAAGTGTCGATCCTAATCTTCTTGCTCATACATCACATCATTTGACCCCATCATATGTGCCTATATTGTCGATTGATATGATGGCAACACATACCATGCAATCATCGGGTAGTGCACCATCTAGCAACAAACACATGCAAGAACATGCACCAGGACATGTACCTGAGGATGCAGAGGCCACTAGTACTAGTGATGTTTTAGCAACATTTCCAAGATCTTCCCGTATTACTAGTATGGGAACATTCCTGGTCACATTTGTGGTGACCGAGGATTTCGTTCCATAAAGATAGAGAAGGTCTCGGGTACTTTAAAATGTTTTAATTATTATTATATATAATCCAATTGAAATTTACTTATTGATCACTCTTTTTAGACTAATGATCCCATGATCATTTTGCAAGAAATGATGTTTTTTATAAACATCTGAGTAATATTACATTGGAGCTCTTCGGGCTCACCATACGTACACGGTGGAATGCCCAAAATCAAGATTTAAAAGATGAGCTCATTAACCGTTTAGTTGTTCTCTTCGATGACAAAACACTCAACTGAACCAAGGTCCTTAAGAAATATGGTACCTATCTAAAGTATGTGAGGGACCAATATAGGTCACATCTAGTGAAGAATAGAAAGTATGATCATCCCCCCATGATTTCAGAGAGGGAGTGGAAGGACCTGGTCTCGAATGGAAAGGAGAAGGCTGAAAATAAAAAAGGAAAGAGACCACCGGGCCAAGGAAGGTATGTGATACTATCAATAATGTAATTATATACTAATTAATCTTTCTTTTTACATAATCTAACGTATTTCAAAATTTTCATAGGCTGCCCGACACATCAAAGGCAACAAAGGCAAGACTAGAAAAACACGGGCAACACAAACTTGGATTTGGTGGTTATATGAAATTAGTCGCATGAATTGTAAGTATCAATAAATGAAATATTGTATCCAAATAATAAATTGCAAACAATTTTGGTTTTATCACACCATAGAAGGAAAATTCGTGATCTTATACAAAAATGTAGGGCTCTGAATTCAACATAGTTCCCACAGAAGAGGACCTAAAGATTGCCTTCCAGAAAGGTTAGAGAGCCCTGGCTGAATGCCTAAGATTCTTGACTGAGCAAACACAATCTTCCACTGCATCCAACATGCAGGTAAATAAACTCAATAAAGTTTATTTAAAATTGAATACTTGTGCAATCTATTCAATATTAATTTCCACCATAAAGTAATTATGTGCCTTTTTTTTTTAAACAAACAAGCAATGATAATACTTCACATGACATTGGAATGCAGCCTGGTGAGGGTGGTGCACAACCTGTAGATGGAAGTCATGGTGTGCATCCTAGTACTAGATGTATTCATGTGCTATACAAAACACAATATGGATTAATACAATTAAACATATTTAATTGCATTTGGTATATCAATTAATGTAACCTTTTGTGTTTCAAATTTAGAGCATGTAGAGCATGATCAGGCTAGACAAGATCAGGAACATGATGTGGCCCCATCAGGTAAAGAGGACCACTCTAATGTTCTTTTAAACATATTTAATTGCAATTGGTGTATTAATTAATGTAACATTTCATGTTTCAACTCCAAATTAGGATTTAGAGGGTGTTCAACATGTTGAGCATGAGGCTATAAGACAAGATCAGGAAAATGATGTTGCCCCATCAGGTAAAGAGCACCACTCTAATGTTCTTTTCATTAATGAAATACTTGTAACAATAATAATAAAACACATCGATTTAACATTTCTTTTCTATTGCAGCAGACCCCCCCTTGCAGTGGTGTCCACATCGTGAGTACACGACTAGGCATACATTAAGAAGAGCTCAAAACAATTGAAGGGGGCACAAATGATTTAGAAAATGATACTCCACTTCAACTTTTTTTAGCTACAAAAAAGAAACAAAAAAAAAAGTGATTGTAATCATATTATGACAACCATATTTTTGATAATATGTAAAAACTGAAAGAATGAATTTTATATGTTAATGAATGAATGTTATATGTTAATGAATGAATTTTATATGTTATTAATGGATGAATGAATGAATTTTATATGTTATTAATGGATGAATGAATGAATGTGAATATGTTAATGAATGAATGTTATATGTTAATGAATGAATGTTAGATGTTATTAATGGATGAATGAATGGTTAATGTTATATGATCGGGTATGGGGAATTGAGATTGATGTGAGGGGGGGGAGGGGCCAAATGAGCTTCCACCTTCACATGGTTGGCCCTATTAAGTATAGAATATTAAAATATTTTCGAAACAAAGAGAAGCTCAATAAGGTAATGCACTTTTCAATATAAGAAATGCATCATTTGAAGCATCAAAACAATATGAAAAGATGAAAGAAAGTGATAAATTTTCACTATGAACATTGTGTTGTGTGTGGATTTGGTTTCAAAGCTCTGTTTCTTTTTTTTTTAGTGATGACATAACTCTAAAATTTGACTTTTATGCATAACAGGTTAGTGGAAAATTTGACAACTCTGAAGGGTTTAGAGGCTCGATTGAGATAGATACACGAATATTTGGATCTTGTTGTTGATGGGAGGCTTCCACTTAACCATGAAATTTTGTACCATCTGCAGGTATGCAACAATTTCTCTACTCACATTCATTCAACTTACTGTAATATAATATCTGGTAAAAATCTCCTTTTCATTATACTTAGATGGATTTTCATGCCCTATTCCAAAGCACATGTTTTAGAACAGGAAAGAAGGATACTGGCAAGGGTTAAGGAATTTGGCTTTACACCTGCCAATTGCATAGTTTACTTCATTCATCCAGCATATTTCCAATGTGTTTCACAATTGTTGGAATCATATCCTATAATTACAGAACTACTAAAATTAAAATATGTAAGTTTCAAATAAGGCATTACATATCTTTCTATGAATTTTTGAAAGAAATATCAAAATGGAGAAGTATTAACAAAATAATATGCATAATTTCTAAGAGATTAGGGAATTTTTTCACAGAGTTATCTTGAATATATTTAAGACAAAAGTAACTTATACATATTGAAGCAAAATATCGCTAGTCTAAAATCACCAGTCAACACATCTTAGTAGTATCTCAATTCAAGAGAACTAGGTCCACTATCCATTAGCCAGTAAAACAAATAAAATCAATTCATAGGATTATTTTGTTCTAATAGGGTTGACAAGTTGCTTGTTTCTTTTTGATTGTCAGGAAGTCATCAATATACACTTGATTTTCCCGCCTTCTCTTGCCTTGTGGCTAGAGAGTTTCTACAGAAGGCATCAAAGTAACCTTCAAGATTGACAATGGAAATGAGTACAAGGTTAGTATAACTTGATGTTAATTGGGTATGATTTTATTTGTTCAAGACCAATTTAGATTCATTTTCTGATCACACTACTTTTATTTACATTTATGTTTTGCTAATATCCATTTTCCTTTACATTCATATTCTTCTATACATATTGTGTTTACAATAATGTTTTCCTTAATTTAATCTATGGGAGAGGACCCAATACTTGAGAATTTTTCAATAGTTGTGATAGTAGTGGTTTATATAGTGCCCAACCCTAATCGTGTGGCCCAAAAAAAAATTCGGGCCTCAATAAACCTTTGAAAAGGCACATGCATATTAGGTTGTAGAATCAACTCACAACCATCTGATTTAAAAGCTAATCGATGGGCTTGCCAATTTAAACCTTTGAAATACCCCTATAACTGTTAGATTTAGAAAGATCAATGGTTAAGAATTTTCAATTTGTAGACCTAAGACATTTCATTCACCGATAGCCACCCTCTCCACCGATGGCCACCTATCCTTTGTTCCATCGGTGGAACGCTAGATAATGTTTCCCTGATGCACCATTGTTCCCCCAATATACTTTATGCATTCGATAATTCATGCCCATAGTTATAATTCATGGTTACTTTTGTTGACAACTTGACTCTATCGATATATCGAGAGAGCCCCTTATGATTCAACCTAATAGAGTATTGTTACACCGATACTAGGTTTTCATCGGACCATCGGCGGGATTGTGATGGGGGTTTCGTCGATGAAGCATTGTTAGGCTGATGGTATTGAATTTTGTTTGATCCCACAAAATATGATCCAAATTAAAATATTTATTCAAAGGAAATTATTCCATGTGGTTTGGAGGGGAAATGTTACCACATAGGTACTATGCAAGGGGCTTTCATCTAAGGGGACCTAAATTGAATCACTTTTCATGCATGAGAAAATCACTACACTAGAATGGTAAGAAAGGGTTATTTTGAGTTGTTTATAAATAGAAGAGGGGATTAGATAAAACCATCCTTTGATCAAATCCCTTTAGATTGAAACCTTCTTCAATCTTAGCCTTACCTTATATCAAAATCCACTTTTTTTCTTGTTGTAGGTGTGCCATTGATGTCAACAAAATAGAGATTCTTGTAAGTGTTATCATTAATGGATGGTTGCATGTGATGAAATCAGTGTGATGATTGAAAGTGTTGTGAAGTGTTGTATGTTGGTTTCTTTTACTACAACCAAGTTGATCTTCTAATCTACCTATGGAATTGCCAATTCCAATTAAGGGTAGCTCGAAGGACCTAGACCAACTGAAAAGGATTTTAAGGACCTCCTACACTTTGGGCTCTGCAAGACCCAGGAGGGTGATCCCTTAATGTGTTTATAACCTCCACACCATAACTATAGACAAAATTAACAATAACAGATAATCTCACTTAATAGATCAACAAAATGGGATAAAATTGAATATAATTGGTTGTTCATCAATAATTATCAACCATTTGGAGTGTGAGATAATCACAACAATACTTAAAAGTAAAAGATATTCATTAATTTTCAATTTGTAGCAAGCTCTGGGTGAACACAAACAAATATTAAACCACAAAGAACAAATACAACTTAGATTAGTGCCTTATTTCTATTGGAGGAGTCAAATTCACAAATACCTAAGGGTTTACAATAGATTCAACCCATAGCATATAAGATCTTTGATAATATCGCCTTACAACATCACCAATATGTAACACTAACTCAATACTACTTATTAGATCTTTGTACAGAACGTATCAACCTACAATCTCATTTAAGAATTTTATTTAATTCCTTGAATTAAAGCTAAAATAAGAATCGCACACACCACAACAATGAGATGAACAATAACCCTTGATCACTTTATTCAAAATTCAAATACGCTTGTACACAGGAGAGACATGATCTTGAATTGATCAATCTGATTCAAATGCTAGTACTATTATACAACATTATATCTCCATGACTTCAAAACCTATAACAAAAATGACTCATAACCTAATTTACATTTCCTCTGTAACTATCAAACTTTACGATTTCTCTATAACTTCACCTAGACTCGACCAAAAATTTCTAACTTGCTAACCCATACTTCTGGCCTTGAAATCCTTCTTATAGAAAGTGAAGGAGAAAACAAGCATCAAGCCAGAAAGCACACATGTCACCAGCCAATTGGACCGCTCAGTGACATCTCAAAATTCAGTTACAACTGATATTCCCTTTGGAGAATCTTCTTGTTCTTTTCCATTCGCTCATTGAGGATGATTTGATATAGATGTGAATCTTCAAAAGCCCACGCATTTAGACTGCCACTATAAAACAAAACTTGAAATTATTATGACTACAACAGTTAGTTAATTAATTCTTAGCAATTTACTCCTCCTCTAACTCTTCTTCAATTAAATATGTATCCACCCATCGCTTGTATTCCTCATCACTCGTCCAATTGAAGTTGATTACCTCCTCTACCTTGGCTCTTTAGGGTGTATATTTAACTTCTACGTGGTTTGCCTCCTTTTCAAAAGAATCAAAAAATGAACTAGTGTTAATGATTTTGTCCATGCAGCTCTCTAATAGATCTGAATCCAAGTCATCACATATTAAATCAATTTGGGCATCAATGATCCTACTAGCCTGATCCTTCCATTGTTGAAGAGAACTAATATTAATTTTCTCATCAATTATATTAGGCAATAGTGTATCACTCCATTCATCAAAACTTTTCACCAATTCCCTTATCTTCCTACTAAAATTATCTTGTGAGGCTTGAAAACCTTGCAGTGATTTAACCAATATTTGAGTAGGTCTCAATGACTGTGGCCTATTATTAACATCAAATCTTGAGGATTTATACATTATATCCAAGTCATTGGCCCTAGGGATCCATTTCTCAATCAATGGTATTGCTACTTCTTGATCCCTGTTAAAATTCTTTATTGCACCCAATAATAAAGAGTAAGAAGAATGTATACTTGGCAATCTATTATCAACTTTTTCATTTAAATGCTGAAAAACTATGGTGACAATTTCCTTTTGCTTTAGAGCTGCCCTCTCCTCATTATTATTCAAAGAATCTTCTAGCTCTATTATTTTTGCATTAATTTCTCTTTTGTTGGATCAACAGAGTAGGTTAGCTCCACCTCAATTGGTTCTAATGTGGGACTAAGGTCGGGAGTCTCAGTGGGATACTTTGGTGTGGAGACAATGGGGGTAGTAGGAAGTGATGACCTTGATGTAGATGGTAATGATTGAACCATAGGAGCACTTGGGGTTTCCTCTATCTTCTTGTCCCTTAGCCTTTCCACCTTTGTTTGCAGCTCAATATTCCTTTGTTGCACCTTATTGTATTCCCCAATCATAAAATTGTATTTCTCCATATAATTCCTTTTTTTAGCTTCCTCTCTTTCTGCTATTTTTTGTGCCAACTTGGCCACATCCACAGTCAAACTTGTAGCCTCCACTGCTGAAGTTTTTGAAACTCTTTTTATTATTAACCCTCCCCTCAAATTATGGTTAATATCTGTTATGCCTGGCTTTCTTCCTCATGGGGCCAAAGCCCATATTGCCAAGGTCTCATACTCCTCACTGAAGGCAGAACCTTGTAGTGCTTACCTGACTTCTTCTTCTGAATTATGGAGGGGATGATTGGATTTTAAAACAACATCAAAGGCCACTACATCAACAATGTCCCATTCAGGTAAGATCAAGACACCAGCTTGATCAATCAGTTTTCTCCCTTCTTCTGGAGTGATTTTCTTAAATTCACTCATCATTTCAGCCTTCACTTCATCATCATTCTCCTCATCTAACCTATCTGGCCTCTGACCTCTTCTTTCCTTGCACTTTTCTTAGTACTCTCCCAATTTCATCATCCATACTAGTTGCAAGAAGGCTGGTGTTTTCACAAAAGTATCATCATTTAAGAATTCCTTACAAGCCTCCATTCTTGTATCTTGTACACACTTGCCCTTCATGTCCAGGTCTGACAAGACCAATTCAACTGGTCATGGAGGGGATGGCATGCCTATCTATAGGTCTTGGTCTGTAACAATAATTTCATCCCTACATCCTCTTGGGATTGCTCAATTATTTTCCTTTTGGGACCTGGCGATGATGGTGGTGATGAGGGACTCGTTCTTGGTGATGACTCAAGATCAATTATCTTTATGGTTCTTGGTGGCTTTTCCTAATCCATTATCTTTTTTCCTTTTCTACCCTTCTCTTCTTGTTCATCACTGTCATCCCTTACCCTCTTATAGATGGGCCTGACTTTTGGAAGTTGGTAAGTTGGCCTTTCTTCCAATGGCCTTGTAGCTTGTTCATTTTTACCAAAATTCAACTCCAAATTGATTTTATTTGTCATTAAAGTATCCATGATTTCCTTGAAGTTTTTCATCAAGAAAAAAATCTTCTTGTGGAAAGGGGTGAATTTCATCAATGGATCATATTTTGGATCCATTTTGTGTACAATAGCCAATAATTTGTCATAGGCAACCCATTTTTCCTTATTTAGTTCTTGCCTATTTAAATCAAATTCATTCTTGGTTAGGTCTTTAGGAAAATTGAGCTCATGAAAAAATCTTGCTCCTTTTATTCTTTGTCTGAACAAAGCGAAGAATCCTTCAAGGTCACACTGCCTCCTAAAATTGAAACTTAAATTGTATGAATCAAAGAATTTCCCAAAGTGTACCCATCCTCCCTTTGTAATAAAAAAATCAAAAATTATTGTGTAATCTGAATAGAAAGTCCCTTTGCCTTTTCCAGTGAGATTGTCCTCATGAATGCAGCAAATTTGCCACATGACCTCAGCAAATCCAATTCTTGGTGGCACATTGTAAGGCAAGATGTGTTGAGTCCCCTAAAATCCATACACTCTCAAAATATTATTGACCCGATATGGGATGATATCCCCTGAGTTGTGGCAAACCTTCAAATCAGGTCTCCTCTCCTTGGACCTAAGAAAATCATCCAACTCCATAGGAACCTTGGGTGGATTTACTATCAACCTTGATCTTAATCTTGATGCAAAACCATTATCAAACTATACGTAATTAGCACTTTTTATGTTATATGAAAGGTCAGCAGTCTAAATTTTTACTGGCAGCCTTTCTCCATAGCCAAATCTATTCAGTTTCATCTTCTCAAAGAAAAAATCTGCATTCTTGAACAAAAACATATGCATGAGCATAGAAAACCAATAGAAAGGTGTGCTTGTATCATTCTATTGTAGCTTCACAAACCCTTCGTGTATTTTCTTGGCTAGGAAAGGAGCAAAATCATAAACTACTGAGAAATTTGGATGTTGTATTTGCACCCCCATGAACATGAATTCTATTGGCATCACAGTGCTAGGGATAAATCCCAATATTTGACATAGTGAGTAAAAGGTAGCCAGGAAGTGTTTGGAAAAAAATCCAGTTTGAAAGGCTCCTTATCATTAGGGTTAATATGAATTATGAACCTCGTGCCTTGGCCAAATGAGATGGGAGCATCTTAACTCTAAAGAGAGGCTTACTTTTCTCATATTCGTGCTTCATCTTTTCAAGCTCAATAGGAACTATGAAGTCACTGGGTTCATACAAATCAAAAAATTGCTGGAATTCTTCTCTGTTAATACTCATTAAAACCCTTCTATCATTATCTCTGACCACCCGTGTGATAGGATCATACCTTGTAGCCACTTCCTTGAGAAAATCCACATCTAGAAACATATTGGGTACCACCAATTTTCCCATCTCGTAAACCTAACCATTTGAGAATGGGTGGGGAAAATTCCTTTGTCCAAACCATAGTCTAAACATCTCCAAACCCTTCATCGACACTTTAGCATTAGTTATATTGAATTAATTATATATTAACCTCTCCCCAAGGTTTTTTCCTTGCATTAGGGCCTGCCCTTTTCTTCTGTCAGTTGTCGACAATGGTAGTTTCTCCAAGAATTCATCATACAGGTTCCTTTTCAAATAATCAATTTGGCTGGAGTGGTGCTTTGATGGTGCCATTTTGGATAAACTAGGGTCTACTTGAATTATAGACTTTAGAAAAAACTAGGGCTTTTCAAGGAAGTGAAATTGCAAACACGTAATTTTCAATTTTCAAACAAATTTCAACTTCACTTACAACCCTAATACAATTTCCCAACAATTACATTGCAAATTCTCCTAAATTCAGGCTAAAAATTTCACTAGGAAATGTAGAATTTAACTTACGGCTTTTTGACTTACAGAAACCCTAATAATTCACTGCAACAGCTCGTGATTTCTTCTTTGGCTTTAAAGTTGCTCTGCGAAGTTCCTTGAATTCTTTTTGTGATAATAAAATAGGGAAATAATCCTCTTATTCCACCAAAACAAGAAGGAATACGTCTCATCTGCCCTTACTACTCGCTTGCATGCCTCACCAATGGCTCCAATCGCATTTCATGCAAGTTTGAATCTTAACCATTTATCTTCATCTAGGTTGGATCATCGAATGGTTGTGCTTCAGTCAATCTAACATTGACTTCCATCGTAGAAAATGGCCCACAATTCCTCCAATCAAAACACTCCAGCTCAGGAACCCTTACAACTCACGTTTATGTCCCCACCATCTCCAACGTCGTTAAATAAACCCATGTGTCAACATTCCCTTGATATCACGATCATTAACCATCTTGCAACTCTTGATCACGTGATAGCGTCAACTGTAGATCTTGATCTTCAACAAACTTGCTCGTGCGGATGGTTGATAAATTTGACTTTAAATGTCAAGCACCTTTTCTATTTAGATTAAAACATCTCCGTCAATTTTAAGCATGTGCATTTTAGATCCGCTTTAGTAGCTCAACAATTAATATATTAAGGTCGGCTTAATATATTGAAACATTCATAATGTTCCTTCGGCCTCTTTGAATGTGATAGATGGTGCCTTCCCGTGATATCATGCTTATTCAATACTTTGTGGTGGGTTTGTCACAGGATGGCGAGGAGCGGCTAAGATTTAACACCTTATCATCAACGGCCACGATAATTCATCAAAATTTTGACGAACCTCCAAAAAGTGTCTGACGAATTTGCAATACGTCTGACGAGACTTTCATCGTAATGACTTGCCTATTTCGTCGCAAGTTCGACAAACTTGTTTTGTTGATCTAACGCTTTGGCAAAGGCATGCCACTTGTGTTCTGGATATGGTTCATCACTAGATCGACAAAATGTTTGTCGATATTCCAACAAACACTAGGGCCCTTTTCCATGGTGGCAATCGATGAAGCTGTCTTGTGATTTTGACGTTTTAAAGCTAGTCGGGAAAGTGATAAAAAATATTGCAGTGGTTTGTCGATATGTCGATAATATATTATCGATATTCCAACAAATGTTCATCGGAAATTGGAGTCAAATATAGTAGTGTGAGTTCAGAATTCGGTGAACATCGTTGTAGTCTCCATAGCTCCTTCAAAGCCTAAGAGGCCCATTGTTTACCTAACTCTGGATAGCCCTCATCCTAAGAGGATTCACTCTATTCATGTGACCTTCTATATTCTAGTGACTAAACGGATTTGTATACAAGATTCTTAAGAGCTACCAACTCTTCTTCTTATAATGTCGTAGGGCACAAATATAATACTAGAAGAAACCAAAAAAACTGGAATTAACAACCTTTTGTTCCTAATTTTCAACCTAATCTAGTTCCTACGTCTTTTTCTCCTTCTCAACTAAGTCTCCTTTTAGCACAAACCTTCGATTAAAACACCTGATGATTATTATCTTATCGAGAACTGAGTTACTCTAGCTAAGATCTTACTTTGGGATTTACTGTAGACTGTTCTAGTTTATCAAGGTACATGCTTCAAGAATCCTTGCAAAAGATCCTCTTACCTGCCTCCACTAGGCCAACAAATGTTAATGAGTGTTTGGCTCATATTCGTGCAGATTCAAGGTATGTGCAGGATCATCATGGAAAAAATAGGCCCTTAAGTGGCAATGAAAATTCAAAAAATCAGAGTTAGGCAACTTGACATAAAAATTTGAATAAGTTATCTATATTATTTCAACTAGCATACATATATTAAATATTAATATATAAAAAATATGTCAATAATTATCCATACTATTATCCACACGTATAGAAAATTAAACTTCTCTAATAGCGAATTTCTTGACTAAAAAACAGAAGAAAAAAAAAAGGTTATTATTTGAACTGCTGCAAAATATGAGTTGCTTTGTGTAGGGATAAAAGAATAGGTCCTCTATAGCTTTCTAGGGTTTCACCTAGAAGCAAGAAGATTTTCTTTCGTCTCCAAGGGCAACCAATCTTGTGATTTAGTCAATGTTTAGGGATTGAAACCCTAAAGGAGTGGGGTGTGCAAATGTGTTGGAATATGATATGGAAATGTAACTACTTAACCTAGACTAATAGAACTTATATTGTTGGGAAAACACATTATGTAATACAATAGAAATGAAAGCAATAAGAGTAAATTAATCTAACAGATTAGAGAAGTGCACCTGGAAACCGAGGAGAGTTGAAACTAGGATTGTAGAAGTCACTAGAAAACTGAAAAATCAAGCTTTTGAGCCACCTGGGACACTTACACCAAGTGGGGTGACCTAGTCCCTTTTCGGGAAATCTACTCTGGAAGCCATTTCTGCCAACTAGATCCTCGAATCTCCAAATTTTAGTGTCAGAAAGTTTCAATGGGACTAGGTCGCCATTACGGGCAACCTAGTCTCTTTCTGCTTTTCTGAGAAACCGAAAGTGGACTCAAGTGCTAACTTAGGTCTATGTTCTATTTCTCCACAAGAATCATGTTCAAAACCTGTAAAATGACCTGCAAAATAGAATGTATTTGTGTTTCTAATGTGGGTTTTTCCTTGGTCAAACCCCTAGTTTGTATTTAAACTTGAAATGAAATGGAAATCTGCATAAACCCTAGTCCTAAGTGTGTCTAGAACTAGGAAAACTTGAAACAAAGTAAAACCTTGTTTTATTGTGCTAGAATAAGATGTATGTAAGAGATTTGAAATGATGTAAGAATCTAAACCATAGAAATCCTACAACATTGAAAGTGAAAGCAATAAGGAATGCAAATAAGAAGCAAACCTCAAATTTGTAAATGGGTTGAAGGTAGAAGATAGAGCCACTTTGAAATCAATCTTTAGGAGTCATTTGGTGGCTAGTTGCACCTCCTCAACCTAGATTTCTCCATGAATCTCCATAGGCATCTATCTCCAACCTTGTCAATGTATGATCTTGGATGTGAAGTGAGCTTCAAGACCTGAAAAAAGCCCTAGTTTTTTGTCTAAAAGCTTCAACTTTTGTTGTGTGAAAATATGAATCTCCTTGAGGAAGATGTTTTACACTTCATTTTTGGAGTTGAGTGTGAAAAATGAGCAAGAGAGAGTTGTAAAATGACTTTAAAACAAGTATATATAAGCAACATGACCTAATTGTCAGGGATTTTGACCTAAGAAGCCGACACCCATTGGAGATTTTTGATTAATTATTCATTTTCCCGCTTGAAACTTGAAAAATCCTCAAAAAGGAAAAGGTCGCCAACTTGGGCGAGCTAGTCCCACTAAGGGATTTTAAAGTGGAAACAGTACTTTTTGAATGGTGATATGCTTTGTCAAAATTTGAATGATCCCTTGGGTATAACAGGCCTCCAAGTCAAAATTAACAACCTTAGGGGCCTATAAATGTTGTTTTAGGGTGAAAATTGGTTAAATAGGACCTAAAGTAGGACCAAAACGACCATAAAATTGTCCTTTTCTTCAAAGGTATATAATTTTTGGTAACATATTTAGCCCCCACTTTAGCGTCCATATGGATCTATGTGCATAAGTAAGCTAAAGAACTCTAAAACAAACAAACCACTTTCATTTTCATAAAAGGATACTCATTTAAGAGGCGGTAGAATGAAGCCCCCAGTGTAGTTATCTACAAAACCACAATGGTAGGAACCGCATCTTGCAATAAAAAATTGTTAGAAGTCCTATAAATCCTCTTATCTAATCCTTAAAGATCAAATTCGAGGGTAGATGTATGCCCCCCCTTGATTCTACTTGCTTTATAGAGGTGGAATCAAGGTAGCCATCTAACCGCGTCAAATGAGGGCATGCATATCGAAGGGAATTTCCAAGTACCATGCCTCATAGCGATAAGTGAGTGATGATGTAGGGCATGGAAACACGTTTCTGATGCAACAAACCACATCAAAAACAAAATTTACGAGCACCCAAAATGTTGATTAAAATAAAAAAGCACACTAAAAAGTTGAACAAAGTGAAAAGGTACAAATGTGCACATGTGTGTAAAAGTGAGCTAGTTAAAAAGAAATGAAAAGGAGTAAACATGCACTTACTTTTCTCATTTACCTTTTGCAGCGTTGAAGAGTGATGAGGAGAGAGTGACAACATGCCTAGCACACGTGTCCCTTTTTTTGCAAAGTGTCCCTTTTTTTCACAAGGTGTCCCATCTCTTCACAAAGTGTCCCAAGGGGGTTCTAAAGTGTCTAGGGCCATAGAAAAAGCACACTAGAAAAAAATCAGTACACTTTCTTGATGAATTAAATTAAAATTGAAGAAATTAGATCAATTAGATAACATATTGTGAGAATTTGTACAAGTACCCACACGGTCTCAACAGCGGTTAGGCGAGAGATAATTGAGTTTCCTCAGAGACTTGGCTCCAGCCCTATCACTAGCAGAGATGAAGCACTTATAGGTAGTGGGGATCTACTAGGCCTACCTTATGCCATCGATGAGATACCATGATGATATGTCGATTGTGTTATGCGAGAGGTGGAATGCAGATACCTGCACGTTTCACCTACCGATAGGAGAGATGACGATTACACTAGAGGATGTCCACCACATTCTTCGAGTTCCTATTCAGGGAGAGAATGTGTGGCTACAGAGGGGATGGTCCTTCCTAGAGTAGCGGACAGATATGTAGTACTTCTTAGAGGATCATGTTCATGATGACAGCGTAGATGGACAGATGGAGTTATCGATGCTACTTTGTTCACGAGCACCAGTGATGAGATGCATCATGATGTACATAGTAGCACTAGTCCTATTTCCAAATGGGCGAGCAACACATCTACAAGGTGGACTAGTACACCTAATATGAGGCATGGCAGACCATCAAACAATATATGCCTGGGGCTGATGCATTTTGGCACATATGTACTATGATCTCGAGTGGTTTGTTTTTTGAGAGCTAGATAACATGATGTACTACACGCTCCTACAGGTATGGTGCTTAGAGCACATCACATGCACACAGCCAGTGGGCTTTCCATGTTTAACAACAGCGGATTATCCACGAGCATCTAGTTATCCATTACAAAGATTATGGCAGTACGGTGATCTTCACTTTTGGAGAGTGAGATTCGACCTACTAGACGAGGAGGATATCATGTGGAGGCCATACCAGCTTGTTCTCCAATGGCTTGATTATACTAGACAGCTTAGGAGATTACAAATGACTAGGTTCCTGGTAGGTCGACATAATCACATAGTGCGGCCATTCTACTATGATCAGGTCATGAGACAATTCAGACATGTACAGATACCGCCACAGGCACAAGCATCATTCAGGAGGTATGTTTGAAGCACATGGAGGCCAAGAGACATAGCACGACTCACTCTGGATGATGTCATCAAGAGTGAGTCAGACTATTCAGATCTTGACTAGCTTCCGGTTGACGATGCAGATGATGTTGGGGCCACATGGGTCCATGAGGAGTGGTGGAGGGCCTCATGACCAAAGCCAATGTTCGCTATAAATGAGCCAGTGGGAGAGGCCCAGCCGATACCAGATGAGGGAGAGGAGATGGAGAGAGAGGACGGGCCTAAGGAGACACAGTATGGGGCTGCAGACATTTTTATAGATATCATCGATGAGGATTATGATGAGGATGTCAACCCACACTATGATGATCAGGAGGGAGAGGATCAGGAGGAGGATCAAGATGATGAGGAGGGGGAAGAGAGAGTGGAGGAGCCACCCTTGAGTGGGGATGATGATGCCACAACAAAGGACCGATATGAGCATGGAGAGCTCTTTCCTCTGCATATAACTAGATCCCGTACAGGAGCAACAACAGGTTCCAGCACTCATTATCGAGGGGAGGCGAGTACATCTTCTATGCCCCCTACACAAGATGAGGTGGACATTCCACCCTCTACCAGAGATATAGGTGATGACATTTAATTTTGATGGATTTATTTTATATATGATTCAATGCATATATATTTATATGATGATGTGTTACTGATGAGACTCTTGTTTAATTTTTTAGGGCCTGCAGAGGGTTGGTGAGAGTTCCTACATCATGCTGTAAGGAAACTCAGGTGCGGAAACAGCTTCCTACACTAATCTCTTAAGGAAAGTATGGTGCAAATTCGTTTTAAACCCTTACAATTTCAGATTCATTAATCTACTTAACAATGATATTGCAGCAATATACCATACATACAGAAAATAAAGAATGACACAATGATTTACCCTAGGGAAAACCTTTCGGTAAAAAACCCCAGCACTCCAAAACCTGCACAATGTATTATCTTCAACACAACGGTTACAACACACTTGCAATGCAAGTTCTTTCAGGAGATTTCCAACACTTGAAGACAAAATGCGGCAGCATCAAAACGTTCCAACAATACACTCACATCACACATCTTCGCAACCCTAAAAAACGCTTATATCATGTGCTTCCCTTTTTAGGGCAACTTCCGAAGATAACTGTATTAGGGTTTTTCCATTCTCCAAGAAAATAGGAACCCGAACCCCACTATCGTGGAAGAGTGTACAGTACTCAACTTTATCAGTTTCCACATGTCTTCACCCATCATTGAATCTTCCAGACATAGCTCTTACGTGTCATAGGAATCCATCATAACCATTTCAGCCATGATCTCCTTACACACAATTCAAGATGCCGACACATCAAGTGGAGTGACACATCAACATGCCAACTAGACATGTACACTCACACTTAATTACATTACTTGCAAGAAATAAATTTTACAAAACAAATAATAAGAATAGGAATTATCCAAGGTTGAGACACCTTATTCCTAACACAGGAAGCCATAGAGATAGTGCTAGTGACCTTCGATGAAGAGGATATGGATACTAACTACGTTCCCCCACCTATCATGGAGCGAGAGCCAGAGACCTTGAGACCCTTCACAAGATTGCGGGTAGCCTATGAGGACCTAAGGAGGTAGGTTGACCGAGTGAGAGTTGCACCATAGACACATCCTTCACAGCCTCCGGCAAAGGTGGAGGGATTAGAGAGAGAATTGAAATAGGTATGGGTAGAGAGGGACTAGATAGTAGGTGAGCACCAGTTGGAACTCGCGCATATGGGAGGATTAGAGTATGCACTCAGAGTCAGCGGATCACGATCACGCACAACTATCTCCCAACACCCTATTATTGATGTAGCATGAAGACCAGATCCTGAGGGATCTGGTAATCATAATCCATAGTGACACTGTGTATTATGAGTATATGTAGAAAATAATTTAATATATATATATGCATTTGTATTATGTATGATGTAATTGAATTGTGTGGATGTTAAATGATAATGTGATTAATTAAATAGTTTAGTATTTAATTAATGGCAACATGATTTAACAGAATGTATGTGATGAAATTACAACACGTTTAGAATGCATGTTAGATTAAATATGTTATGCACTTATGAGTCAAAAGAAATATAACACACAAAAGGGGAAGGAGGTTGAATAGTATGAAATCTAAAGTAATTGTAAAAATGAATTAAACAATCACTTTAGTGTTTGAGACACAAATATGATGATGTGTCAAGAATGAAGCAATGAGATAGCCCATAGGATAGAACCAATAACATCAAAAATACTGCTTTATAAATTATACTATGCAAGAGGGGATTGGACATAATACCGACACAAATGTGAGGCATTAATGGGATCCCGAAGGGGAGTACCATTGCGCTCAGTTAAGGTATAGGCACTAGATCCATAATTGGAGTCGATCATGTAGGGACCAAGCCAATTAGGACTGAATTTACCTTTATCGGTGTAATCGGCGGTGGTGTTGCGTTGGTTTTCATATAAAACCAAATCACCATTGGTAAAGGTTCGAGGAATGACACAAATATCGTGTTTGCATTGCAACTATTTAGTGTAAGCTTGAAGGTTCTCGAGAGCATTAATGCGTTGCTCATCAAGCATTTCAAGTTGGTGCAGATGTTGTTTTGTATAAGTTTCATTATCAACGAGACTTTAGAGGAGAATCCACAACTTGGGGATTTCTAGCTCTAAAGGGATAATAGCTTCAGTACCGTAAACAAGGTTAAAAGGAGTATTTCCTGTAGAAGAATGAACACTCGTGTGATATGCCCATAGTGCATATTATAATTGTGTATGCCAATATTTTTGGTTTTGATTGCCAGTCTTCCTAAGGATTTCCTCCAAGATCTTATTAGTACTCCATTAGACTGAGGGTAGTAAGGTGTCGAGAATCGATGTTGGATATAGAAGGTGTCAAGGAACTTCTTCACCTCATTGTTCTTATTGGGAGTGCCATTATCTATGATGAATGCGGAAGGGAGACCAAAGCAAGCGATGATGTGTTCCAATATGAAACGACATATTACCTTAGTGGTGGTGGATCGAAGGGCAATAGCTTCAACCCATTTGGTGAAATAAACAGTAGCAGTGATAATGAACATATGGCCAGCAAAAGAAGGCGGGGAGATTTTTCCAATTAGATACAAACCCCACACGGAGAATGACCAAATAGGTATTTGGGAACAAAACTCCGAAACAGGAGCATGGATAAAATGAATATGTTCTTGGTACTAATGGAATCACTTAACATACGCATAAAAATATTTTTCTATGTTTTTCCAATAATATCCCATACGCAGAGGCTTTTGTACTAAGGTCTTTCCTCCAAAATCTCCTCCACAAGTACCAAAATGGGCTTGTTTGAGGGAAATATGAGTTTCAACATCCTTGAGGCATCGTAGAAGGATTCCATCGAAGGATCTTTGGCATAATGTGTCTACAAGGATGATATACTTAGTGGCTAACATTTTTAGGTGCTAATGGGTATTTTTAGTGGTGGGTTCGGGAATGGTGCCATCTTTTAGATAATTGTAGATGACATCATACCATTCACATGGATTATCAAAAAAATTAGGACAAATATCAGAAGGTTGATCATTGATGGAGGGTTTAATGATAGGATGAATGGTGAAGAAGATTTTCTCATAAGGGTTGACAGGAGAGACAAGAGAGGCTAGACTAGCCATTGCATCCGCATGATGATTATCTTTGTGAGGGATGTTATCAATGGTAAAGGAGTCAAAATGGTCTAATATATTAAGAAAAATCTCCTTATATTGTGAGATTTTATCATGTTTAGTTTGATAGAGACCGTTGACTTGTTTAATGACTAATTGTGAATCACCATAGATCTTAATATTTTTAACTCTCATGACAAGAGTAGCGAGTAATGCTTCATACTCAGCAGTATTATTCATACATAGGAAATTGAGATGATAGGATAAGGGAATAGGCTTACCAATAGGTGGAATTAAAACAACTCTAGCATTGGAGCCTATTCGACACTTGGATCCATCAAAGTACAATTCCCATGTAGGAATTTCTATAGTAAACACACTGTCATCAGGGAAAGATTCATTGGTGGGTAACGCTAACGGTCAAGGAGCATCAACTAAATTGTTGATTAAGGCTTGACCTTTGATTTCTTTTTGAGCAATGAACTTAAGGTCAAATTCAATTAACAACATGAACCATTTAGCAAGACATCCTGATAGATCTATTTTAGTGAAAAGATATCGTAAAGGGTCAAACTTTGTCATCACATGTACTTCAACATTCAGTAAGTAATGGTGCAACTTACTAGTAGCGAATACAAGAGCGAGACATTTTTTTTCAATTGTGGAGTAATGAGTCTCATAATCGAGAAGCATTCAAATAATATAATAGATAGGATTCTCTTTACCATTGGAATCCTTTTGAGCCAACAAGGCAACAAGAGCATGGGCAGAAACAATGATATAAAGGATGAAAGGTTGATTAGGTATAGTGGGCTATAAAACAGGGGGAGTTATAATGTACTCTTTCAAATTCTCAAAGGCTTATGTAAAATCATTATTCCAATCGAAATTGACATCCTTTTTAAGGAGGTGAGTAAAGGGTAACGTGCGGTCGGCTAAACGAGCAACAAACAGCGAATGGCTTGTATTCGTCCTTGTAACGTATGATATTGGGAAATATTATGAGGAGGTGGCATATTGATGATAGCATCAATTTTCTTTGCATCCACCTCGATACCTCTATAACATATAATAAACCCCAAAATTTTACCACTATCCATGCCAAAGACACACTTTTTAGGATTTAAGCGCATGTTATACTTGCACATACATTCAAAGATTTGATGGAGGACATTCACATTATCTTGATGGGTTAAGGATTTGGCAAGAATATCATCAACATAGTCTTCTAATATTTTGTGAATTTAATCATGGAAGATTAAGGTTATTGCTCGTTGATAAGTAGTGCCAACGTTCTTTAAACCAAAACGTATCATAACCCAAGAAAACGTGCCCCAAGCGGATGTAAAATTCATCTTGTATTGATCTTGTGGGTTAATGAAGATCTGGTTATACCCTAAAAATCCATCCATAAAGGATAACAAAGCATGTCCAGTAGTGGAATCCACGATCATATCGATGTTAGGTAGAGGAAAGTCGTCTTTTAAAGAGGCCTTATGCAGGTCTCTAAAATCTTTACATATCCTAACATGATTATCAGGTTTGGCCACCGCGACAATGTTTGAAATCTAGGGAGAATAATCAATGGAGTGAATAAAACCTGCATCAAGGAGTTTTCAAGTTCTCCTTTAACATGCAAGGCTATCTTAGAATTCATTTTTCGAATCTTCTGGCGAACAGGTTTAGCATTTTAAGCAAGGACAATGTTATGGGTAACTATCTGGGGATCTATTCCTGGCATGTCAGAATATTTCCAAGCAAATAGTTCAAGAAAGGTATGAAGCAAGGTGGCGAGATCCTCTTGTTCTTCATCATCTAGGAACTTCCCCATTTTAATGATTTTGTCCTTGTCATCGATATCCATGGGGATTTCAAGGGTATCTCCTAAAGGGATTGCATTAGATTTGGGAGCTTCAGGATCATATGGTTCCAAGCTGGGATGAGGCTCATTAATAGTACCAACGGTGGACTCGAAACTCAACATAGCACAAGAGGCATGTCTCTGGGAGCGAGAAGGAGTATCTGAAGCACCTAAGAAATGTTTTAAATCATCCTCATCATGACTGTAGATGAAGAGAGGAGTATCCACATCAAGAAATTCATGGTTTTTAAGCGTAAGGGTGGTTCTTGATGTGCACGATATAGTATTGATGTTGAGAGAGGGTCGTTGATTAGCTTTTGTAGCTTTAGAAAAGGAAAACCCTAGACTGATTTTAGTTCCTTGCATGGTAGGTTCAATGGGGACATGGATGCCTTGTTCATGCTTGCCGCATCCTTTACCCTTGTAACCCAATTGTTTCACAAGGTCATAACCGCATCCATAAAGTCTTTCCATTTCTTGTGGGTTAGGGGGTTGTTGATAATCTATCTCATCAAATTTTGTTGTATATATGGAATTTTCTTCCAGAAGACATGAGGTAGATATGGGGGAAGGGTGTTCCTCTTGTTGGGTAGAAAGGATAATGGATTGGTCATTTTGAGTGTCCTCTTTGTGTGTCACACTACATTCACCCATAAAGGAAGGAGTGAACTCTAAAGATCCCCAATCATCACCAAGTAAATTAAACTTAGTTTTATCTTCGAGTTGGTCCTTCTCAGAAGGGGAAATGTTAGAGGTAGGAATTAAGGTATGGAGAGGACTTGATGTGCAAGAAACTCTCAAGTTTGGGGTCAATGTCAATTTGATAGACCTTATTATTATAAACATATTTCATTTTGCGATGAAGGGTCGAGGGTACCACATGCATCTTGTGAATACATGGTCATCCCAAGAGGAGATTATAAGAAAGATCATAGGGCATGACATGGATAGGAGTCTGCAGCGTAACCATTCCGATGGTAATGGGTAAGGTGACGACACCAAGAGGTTATTTGGTAACATTGTCAAATCTTCTAATGGATAAGGAATCATATTGGATTTGAGATCGGTCCACATGTAACCTATTAAGAAGCTTCACACTGCACACATTTAGGGCAGAGCCATTATCAACAAGGGTCCTTTTGATACCTATCCAATCATATTGGGCTATGATCATAAAGGCTTCATTTTGTTGGTGTAATTCTAATGGCGGTAGCTCATGTTGATAAAAAGTAATATCCACATTAGTTGTGTTCATGTCGTTTAGGAGAGTTGCCACATCAGTAGTATTCAAACCCGGAGGGACCACTATCTGTTGTAAGGCTATTTGAAGCATGGAGTGATAGTTAGGGGAATTTTGAAGAAGATCCCAAAGGGATATTTTGGCGAGAGTGTTTTTAAGTTGTTCAACCAAATCATACTCCCAAAGTTGTGAGTTGAAACGAGGAGCTGCGGGTAAGATAGGGAAGTGGAGTTGGATGGTTGTTGGGGTGGGGGTTATTACGAGTGTAATGAGTGTGAGTAACGGTATCATTCTTAGGAGGGTAAAGGGTAAACTCAGGTTGGGTTGGGGTTGGAGGTTTAGGACAAGGTGGGTAGAGGATGAATCAGGGTTAGATGACATTGACATCTTTTGTGTTAGTTTGGTCATCACAACAAACCATAGTGGATGAAGTAGGGGAGATGAAATCTTGGAGTACATCATCTAACATACCCATATCATCACAACTAAAAGGTTTGGAAAACAAGGGTGGGGAAGTTGTAACTACATCATCACCAATCTTAGTGGATGAAGTCAGTGAGAGGAAGCTTTGAAGAGCTTCATCTAACTTATCAAAATCATCACTACTAAAAGAGTTAGATGATATAGTGTTGCTATAGTGAACAAGTGTGTGCATTGTATTGTGTCAGTTATCTATGTTTTTAGGTGTATGTTTCATGGAATCTACTTTGAAAGAACTAGGAACTAAAGCATAAAGGGAAGCATGTAATGCTTTAATACTACCTAGAAATGTCATTTTAAGCTAAGAATGAGCATTTAATAGAGAAAATCAAAACTGAAACCTAGCATTAATAGAAAGAAACAAAGAGTATAGAAGTTGGAAAGAAAATTTTGAGAATACTGATGCAAAATTCCTATTGGCACTAGGTCGCCTAGGTTGGCGACTTAGTCCTAGTATGAATTTTTTTGAGTTTTTAATTGATTTCCTGATGAAAAATGCAAGTTTCTGGAAGCTAACATGCAAAGGTATAGTATATATGTCAAATTTTTGTATCATGCAAGGAAATGAATGACAACTATATTGCTTTTTCACTAATGCAAGATGAAAAACCCTAGGATGCTTGTTTACACAATGCAACATTCAATGTAATGTTGAATAAAGAGCTCCTAGTATGCAAATGCAATGAAAATGAAAATCAGAAGTATGGAATGTGTTGAAATGCAGGTTCACCAAAATGAACTGCAAAATATAAGTTACTTTGTGTGGGGATAAAAGAATAGGTCCTCTATAGTTTTCTAGGGTTTCACCTAGAAGGAAGAGGGTTTTCTTTCATCTCTAGGGGAAACTAATCTTGCGATTCAATCAATGTTTAGGGATTGAAACCCTAAAGGAGTGGGGTGTGCAAATGTGTTGGAATATGCTATGGAAATGTAACTACTTAACATAGACTAATAGAACTTATATTGTTGGGAAAACACATGATGGAATATAATAGAAATGAAAGAAATAAGAGTAAATTAACCTAACAGATCAAAGAAGTGCACCTGGAAACTGAGGAGGGCTCAAACTAGGATTGTAGAAGTCAATAGAAATTTGGAAAATTAGGGTTTTGAGTCACCTGGGACACTTACACCAACTAGGGTGACCTAGTCCCTTTTCGGGAAATCTACTCCAGAAGTCATTTCTACCAACTGGGTCCCTGAATCTCTAATTTTTAGTGTCAGAAAGCTTCAGTAGGACTAGGTCTCCATTATGGGCAACCTAGTCCCTTTCTGTTTTTTTGAGAAACCGAAAGTGGACTCGGGTGCCTTAGGTCTATGTTACGTTTCTCCACGGTAATCCTATTCAAAACCTATAAAATGACCTACAAAATAGAATGTATTTGTGTTTTAATGTGGGGTTTGCCTTGGTCAAACCCCTAGTTTGTATTTAAACTTGAAATGAAATGGAAATATGCATAAACCCCAACCCTAAGTGTGTCTAGAACTGAGAAAACCTGAAACAAAGTAAAACCCTATTCTATTGTGCTAGAATAAGATGTATGTAAAATATTTGAAATGATGTAAGAATCTAAACCCTAGAAATCCTACAACATTGCAAGTGAAAGCAATAAGGAATACAAATGAGATGCAAACCTCAAATTTGTAAATGGGTTGAAGGTAGAAGATGGAGGCACTTTGAAATCAGTCTCTAGGAGTGATTTGGTGGCTAGTTGCACCTCCTCAACCTAGATTTCTCCATGAATCTCCAAAGGCATCTATCTCCAACCTTGTCAATGTGTGATCTTGGATGTGAAGTGAGCTTCAAGACCTACAAAAATCCCTATTTTGTTGTCTAAAAGTTTCAACTTTTGTTGTGTGAAAATATGAATTTCCTTGAGGAATATGTTTTACACTTGATTTTTGGAGTTGAGTGTGAAAAATGAGCAAGAGAGAGTTGAAAAATGACCTAAAAAAAGTATATATAAGCAACATGACCTAATTTTTAAGGATTTTGACCTAAGAAGCCAACACCCATCGGGGGATTTTGATTAATTATTCATTTTCCCGCTTGAAACTTGAAAAATCTTCAAAAAGGACAAGGTTGCCAACTTGGGTGACCTAGTCCCATTAAGGGATTTTTAAGTGAAAACGGTACTTTTTGAATGGTTTTGATATGCTTTTTCAGAATTTGAATGATCCTTTGGGTATAACAAGCCTCCAAGTCAAAATTAACAACCTTAGGGGCCTATAAATGTATTTTTAGGGTGAAATTGGTGAAATAGGACCTAAAGTAGGACCAAAATGGGCATAAATTTATCCTTTTCTTCAAAGGTATACAATTTTTGACGACACATTATTAAAATTTCTTCACTAAAAATAGTAAAAAACAAAATCTTATCATGAATGAAGGATATATAATTAAACTTCTCTAGTAACAAATATGAATTGCACTGGGAATATTCAAATTTCAAAAAAAGCTTATTATTAAAATTTCTTCCCTAAAAACAGTAAAAAATAAAATCTTATCATGAATGGTTCATTATGCTGATCAATTCTAACATACTGCCATACTGCCATAGACCTCAAAACTGAAAGAAAAAAAAAAAGAAAAAAAAAGAAGAAGAAGAAAGCCTGAAAAAGAAAATGCCTAATCATTAACAATTCCAACATAGTCCCATTTACTTTACATGCATGAATCTCTTTAAAGTTTCACCAATATAAATATAAATTTCTCAGAGGCGAATGAAATGAGTAGTGGAAAGCTCGCCTATGTTACAGCTATGGAAAATTATCTATCTAATATTTATTCTATGGTCAAAAATTATGTGGCGAAGCACAAAGCTGGGCCAAAAGTAGCATTGTACAATAATATAAATGTATTATGCATGCAAACATTTTGATTGTGGATGGTGTGGACTTTTAAACTCTATACATATTGCATATGGAATTGCCTCTGATAAGACAATAGATGAATGAAGAAAATAAGTTATTATGGTGTATGATTATTAAAGTAAAAAATATTAATGTATAGATCAGGAAAAATAGTGAATGAATATTAATATTACTTTGTTATCATGAATAAATAAATAAAAATACATAAATCTTAAGATTATAAATATGAGACAATTGAGAAGATTATAGGGGCAAATATTATTAAAGGCAAGATTAGAAAAATCAAATAAAAAGATCAGTTTATATGCATTTAAAGTAAATAATTGTAAGTGTATAAGAAATCTCATATACCATAATGACAACAAATAAAGGAAAATTTCAATGTTCATTATGACATAATGAGATAAATAATTGTTTTTAACATACTTAAAAATGACGCTGGCAAAAATAATAAATAAAACAAAGCCAATAAATAAATGAAATTATTTTTATAAATTGTAATGAAATATATTTGAATTAAACTGTAACTACACTGTATATAATCCAAAAAAATCAATTCATAACTTGAACAACTGATATTTTGAGATCTACAGTAAGAGAAATTATAATCAATAGATTATTAATTCTATGAATAAAATATAGGATCGATTTTAAATGCAATATTATTTGAATTGTAGAATAGATGTTCTAGGTTGTAGAGGCAACTGTTCAGCACTATTGATAATTCACAGCACAAACCCATTCGTGCAAACTATAAATTCACATTTTATGCAAAGGCCATCACCACTCCTGAATGATCTCTAGAAGTCTATGTTGGGTCAAGAAACAAAAGAGATTTTCCTGGGCCACCTAAAGTAATAACATCATTCTCTTGTAAAGGTAAAAAAAATATTACTTTTTCTGGGCTAAAACAAATCTCCGGGTAACATGTCATCCAACACAAATACTAATGTTGTATGTAAAATTTTCTTCAATTCTTTAATCTCTAACTATTGGCATTGAGATAAGGAGGAAAAATTACACTCTATAGACAGTAATAATGGAGGACGCTATATGTTGTATCTTATTTCATTTTGTAATTTTATATCTAAAACAGTATCCATATCCATTAGTGGTTGATCCTACACAATACACACAAAATTATTAATTTGCTGAGATTAGAAAACCAAAGAAACGTATAGCAATGCTCAAATCCAAACAACCAGTTATGTAAAAGACCATTATTACACAAAAGAGACAATAGAAGGAAAAATATTACAATGCTAAAATCAGTTATTTTTACCTTATCTACCTTCGATTCAGAAAGAAAGTGACACTCACATTCAACACTATTCAAAATTTCCATTTTTCGTGATTGTGCAGAGCATGATTGCATCCACAATGATCGAGAGCCGAGAATCCAATGTTGCATGCAAAATAAAATGCAGGTGCAAATTACATAGGAAAACATGAGCATGCCTGCCTCTTTGAAATGCTAAATGTGCTCTCCACCATTCTTTTAAAGTAACCCTACGCATGAAGTATAGGCTATCTCAAATTTCTCACATGACCTGCCTGCATGCATCCATAAATTTCATTTCTTC
This sequence comes from Sequoiadendron giganteum, assembly GCA_007115665.2. Classification (NCBI taxonomy): domain Eukaryota; kingdom Viridiplantae; phylum Streptophyta; class Pinopsida; order Cupressales; family Cupressaceae; genus Sequoiadendron; species Sequoiadendron giganteum. Next base: position 622,363,377 of record CM021104.1, read on the forward strand.
GTTGAGTCCTTATTCACAATATCTTCCTCACCTCTGTATCCAGAAATATATCTTGCTCAAAAAAAGTTGCTGCACAGAAATTATAAAGAAATTCAAACACCTTATTTAGCAAACGTTACACAGGAATGAATTGATGGCAAGATAGTTTATTTTTAGATAGCAGACAATTAATGTATTAATGGCTAGACAGAGAAAGTAATGTTTAATGTATGATATTAAATCTTTAATATTTTTTTATCTTTATTCTTCTTATGTAACCCCCACTATCAACACAAAGACAGGCAAAAGATTGCCAATTTTAAGTTGATTCGTTTTTATTGACGAAGGTTCATTCCACCCTTATGTGACTGATAACACCTCTCGGCATAAAAATATCTAAGAATAGAATCTATAGAAAATTTAATGTAGTTTCTAAACTACTAGGTTTATTTTAAAATATATATCTATTTGGTGAAAATTTGAAATTTCAATGTAGTCTAGTATTTAAATTTTAGGGGAAAAATAAGGAGTTGTCTGTCTGACCACCCTAATCACAATAAAATGATAATTTTTTTTTATAAGATTTTAGATATAAGTAGAGGACTCATGTCTCGATGTGATGCATATTTTTTTGTAATTTGTTTCTAAGTAAATAATTAATTATGATTTTTTTTATTACAACTTTTAAAAAATATAAAAATTTGTATGTCTGACCACCTTAACTTAGTCAAAACTTCATGAAATTCATTTTTTTTAATCCTATACTATGTGAAGCATAGAATGTGATGCATATTTCAGATTCAAAAAATGTGATACCATTTGAAAGCTATAGATGTTTTTCAATTAATCCATCGATTAGAACTTTAGTCCTAATTTAAATAAAAAATGAATAATAATTATTTATTAAATTTAAAGTAAAGCATAATTTATATTGGTGGAAATCTAAGAATCTCTTTTAAAAACCCTTTTCGTTTCATCAGTTTTAGGTAAAAAAAAAAGTCGTCAGCCACATGGGTCATCATATCACTTACATATCACCACTTTTTAGTCCATCATGATCCTACACATACCCTTCACTAAATATTAAATTTTATCTATAAGAACTCTCACCCTCGAATGTGCAGAAATAGGTGAATCCTCTAATGATCATAATCAATGTTAATAATATTTATATTAGACATACCCTCATTGACATCGGTTCAGCTCTAAATGTTTGTGGTATACACATATTACCTAACATTAAGATTGATTATTCTTATGTAGTTGCTTCTTTGTATATTCATGGATTTGATCATGCTAGTCATCAAGCCCTAGGAATGATAATCTTGCATTTGCAACTACGACCTATTACTTTACCCACCTTAGTTTATGTGATGCTTGGCCCCTTACCTTTCAATCTTCTTTTGGGGAGACCTTGGATTCATGCTATAGGAGTTGTAACTTCTACTTTACATCATTGTATAAAATTTGTAGCTAATAATCAAGTAATCACAATCAAGGCTAACCCCAAAGCTGTCCACCTTTATGAGTTGGCAGTCGTTGGTCGAGTCTCAATTGTTTCTCTTAAGAATTGTATTCCATCACTAATCATTGATGCGCTGACATGTTCTTTAGTAGTGTTTTCCATAGAGATTGCCCTTGAAATGAATGTCCCTAAAAAGGAGTAGTTGAAAGCAAAAAATCCTAAGTCTTCCCCATCTATCTCTTCTTCTAAATCAAATGCATGTCTTGGTGATGATTGGGGGTCCTTGAATTTATCTGAATTATTTATAAGAGAATACAAAGTATATCCCATCCACCTTGACCTTTTGATAACTTCAAGTACCTCCACTAAGAAATTTGATCATCCTCCGATTGAGAGGGACAATTGCAATCCTATCAAGGAGCATAGTAGTTCCCCTTTTGAGGAAGGTTTTCACACTACTACTAAGCAGGCTAATGTTTGTGACCCTGTTGGAAAGGATACATGGTCTTGTAGATACATTTAACACCTATTGGTGGAATTATGCCCTCTATGTGGAACCACCTCCTTCCTAGGCTTTATAGACACGCTACGACCTTGGATATAACCTTGTTTATAAGTATGGTTACGGGCGTAAATGTCTTGGGCATATTAAGAAAGGAATTCAAGTCCCTATCCAAGTTAGACCTCGTAAGTGTAACTTGGGACTGGGATGCTCTCTTGAATAATCTATGTAAAAAACATGGTGGAGTGTTAACATGATTTAAGCTGAACCTCTTGATCTAGTTCACCTTGAATTGATAGAGGACAAAGTAGAACTTGATGAAGTTCCCCTAGGTTTTTTCTCCTCAAAGGAAGTGCTAGAAGAATTATTAGGTGCCTACTCCCATTTCCCTTCCTTTCACCATAATCGGTGATTCTCAAATCGTTTGCACAAAAAAGCATACTTTGGAGAATCCATCTTGAGTGTGGATGAGGAGGCTCCTTTATCTAACATGGATGGTGATATTCCTATACTGCACCCTGAAGACTATAGTCCTCTCCTCAAGGGGGATGGATACTACTAAAGTTTTCATGGATTCTAAATATTTTGAAAAGGTGATTAAAATTAGAAAGTTTCTTTCTTCAGAAGAAGCTAAGAAACATTCAAATCTTTTACATTCTTATCTCAATATTTTCACTTGGTCATACGAGGACATGCTTGGTATTAATGAGTCTATATCGGTTCACAATATTGTCTTATGTCCCAATACAAAGCCTATCAAGAAAGATATCTGAAAGATGAATCATAAGGTTGCATTGTTGGTTAAGACCGAGATAGAGAAGCTACTAAAAGTAGGCTTTATCTATCCTATTGAATGTTTTCCTTAGATATCGAATATCATTGTTGTTAGCAAGTTTGATGGCCATATTCGTGTTTGCATTGACTTTTGTGATCTTAATAAGGCTTCTCTTAGAGATGATTTTCCATTACCTAATATCAATATGATTGTAGACTCGATTGTAGGCCATGCCTTGTTGTCTTTCATGGATGGCTTCTCAGGCTACAACCAGATTCGTATTAACCGAGGGGATCAATATAAGACGACCTTCACTACACCTTGGGGTACTTTTTTCTATGTGGTCATTTCGTTTGGGTGAAAGAATACAGGTGCAAATTACCAACGAGCGATGACCTTAATATTTCATGATTTTATTCATAAAATTCTAGAAGACTACATTGATGATATCTTGGAGAAATTTATAACATGTCAAGATCATGTAGAAAATCTTCTTCTTATCTTTGAAAGACTTTGACTCTATAAAATGAGGCAAAATCCTCTTAAGTGTGTCTTCGATGTGGATACATGAAATTTTTTAGGATTTATAGTTTCTCATCGTAGAATTGAGGTTGACATGAACAAGTTTGATGTGATTATAATATGCCCCCACCTATAAATATTTATCAGCTACGTAGTTTGCAAGGGAAGATATAGACAATTTGCAGATTCATATCTCAGTTGGTTGATCATACCCTTCCTTTCACATGCTTTCTAAAGAAAGATGTTTGTTTCTTAAGGGATGATGAGTGGAGAAATATTTTGAGTGGATCAAAATTTATCTAGCCAATCCTCCTGACTTAATGTCGGCTATGTAGGATAGAAATTTTTTGCTTTACATTGCCGCATCACCTTATGCCTTAGTAGCCTTGTTGGCTCAATACAATGATGATAGAAAGGAAGGGTTGGTCTATTACATTAGCCATGTCCTTATTGATTATGAAACTCGTTATTCGGCTATAGAGAAACAATGTCTTGCTCTTTTCTTTGCAATGTAGAAGCTAAGGCATTACCTTCTTCATGCTGAAACTCATGTCATTTTGAAAAGTGATCTTCTGAAGCATTTATTCACTAGGACTAATCTCACTAGTCAGACATACAAGTTTTCTAGGTGTCAAGATAGCTCTGGGGCAGGTGTGGTCTTAATCTCACCCAAAGGTAAGCCAATTCCCTTATCTTTTTTATTAGACTTTCAATGTACTAACAATAGCACCGAGTACGAATCCCTTATTGCTAGCTTGCATGTCACAATTTCTTTAAGCATAAAACATCTCCACATACATGGTCACTATGAGCTTATCATGAATCAAATTATGAGGATGTATCAAGCTAAGTAGAGAAAGTTGTCTCAGTATCAATATTTAGCTTTATCCTTACTTGATTACCTCTCTTCTTTTATGATAGATAGTGTTCCTATGAGAGAAAACTGAAATGTAGACACCATGGTGAGTGATACTTCCCCGGTGCCTTTCGATGAGGAGATAGAGGAATACCACTTTGTGGTTCACATTATTCACTCTCCTGCTATCTCTAATCAACCTGGATCTAATGTTCTCATGTGTGTTCATGTAGACTTGGAGGAATGGTATTCTAACATTTACAACTATTTGAAGACGATAAATTTTACTAGCGATGCGACAAAGAATGATCGCAGTCAAATAGGAAGACTTTTAGTCCACTATGTTGTACTATCGGATGTTATTTATCATAAATCCTACAATGGTCTTCTCCTTCGATGTCTCACTAAGGCAAAAATACCCCTTCCCATTAAGGAAGCTCATTCAGGTTCTAGGGGTGTACATTTTGGTGGTAAATTCCTGGCAAGAAAACTAATTCACATGGGATATTTTTGGTGGACAGTGAAACAATATTATTTTTCCTTCATCAAGAAGTGTATGCAATGTCAACAACATAGTCATCTCATTCATGCACTTTCTCAAGAACATCAAAATCAAACCTCTCCTTGGCCATTCACAAAATGGGGGTTGGATATCATTGGAAAGATATCACCTCCTTCTAAAGGACATGTCTTTATCATTACCGATATCAATTACTTCACGAAATGGGTTCAATCCATCCCGCTTCAATCGATGAATGATGAAGACATCTATAGCTTTCTTCTAAACAATACTATTGCTCTCTTTATATTGCCTTCCACCTTCATTTTCAACAATGGTACACCATTTAAGAACAAGGAGGTGAAGCAATTCCTGGAGAATTTTCATATTCAACATAGATTTTCTACACCATATTATCCTCAATCCAATGGTTAGGCTAAAGCATTTAATAAAAATCTCAAGCTCATTCTTCAAAAAATGGTAAATAAACATAGTAAAGATTGGAATACTCAATTAACATATTCTTTTTGGGCATTTCGCACAAGTTTTTGTAGAGCAATAGGAATGACACCTTACAACCTTGTGTATAGCATGTAAGCTATCATGCCTTTGGAGTTGGATATTTTGTCTTTGCATATTTCCCTTAAATTATTAATTAATGATGAAACTTACTGGTCTAGTCATTTGCATCATCTTGAGTTTCTCCATGAGCATTGATTATAGGCCCTCGACCACCTTAAATATTATCAGTGAGCACTTTCTAGACACTACAATCAAGGTATTCTTTATAAAACCTTCAAGGTAGGTGACCAGGTTCTCTTTGAGAATCAAAGAAATATAAATGCACCACCTAATCAAAGGGGAAAATTTAGTCCTAATTTGTTAGGCCCTTACATTATCATCTTTGTGTATGGCTCTGGTGCTTATGGATTGTCATCTTTACATGGGATGCCTCTAAAAGCACTCATTAATGTGATGCACCTTCGTTGATATTACACATAGTTTCTATGTTCCACGTGTGTGTGATGCCCATCCCTAGTGGATTGTAGCGTACCACATGTTGGTATCCCTTCATTAACACATGGTTGGATTTTGTGTTATGATGTGAACATGTGTGTGTGTGTGCCATACATGCATGTGTCTTCTTATGTTGTGTATCCATGCATTATATTACATCTCTTGGTTAGACAATTAGATCATCATTGTATTTAATTAACATACATCCATATGTGTTCATTAGATTATGATAGTATCTAATCTAAACATACATCCATAAGTATAACATCTAAACACATAAAACAATGAACACCATGATATCAAAATCAAAATCTCATGTATTTATACATATTAAATGTATTTCATGGACATGTATCGCACCATTGTCATAAAAAATAATGGTAATCATATATATATCAATGTTTATACATCCAAGATAATGTTATACAAAATATATGTATCATCACTATAAAAATGGTGTATATCAAAATGGACATCTAGCTCCCAGGCATGTGGCTCCCTACGCCCTCTAGCTCTGGTAGTTGTTGTGGACATGACTAGACAGTGGATACAAAGTGAGAACTATGCAATTGCAAGCCTGGCATGCTAACCTGCAGTCCTTTGATCTCACCCTGAAGTGAGGCTATCTATAACTCAGTTATATGTAGGGCCTCCCACAGCTTGAGATCGATTTTTGGCATCTCAACTACTGCCCTCCCATCAAGGTCATCAAGTCAGCTCGAAAGAGTTTCACATGCCTCCTAAGCACTCTTAGCTCTCGTCGTCACCTCATCTCTCTCAATGAGGGCAGCTTCTAGCTCCACCAACTGTTGATCCCTCTATCCTGTGAGGGTGGAGACATTATTGGTCCTCTAAATTACCACCCATGCCTCCTCATATCCTGCCCTCAGGAATGCAACCCGCTCCAAAAGATGGGCATGTCACCTTGTTGAATTTGGATTGTATACCTATAAAATCATCCCCTAGATGGGCATGACAAGGATCTACCTCTGATATGTATTTCACAATGAATGGCAATCTACTCTTGTGTGTCCACTACAACCATAGAGAAAGTGGACTCATCAGTACCACATGATATATATACCAAAGAATATATATGAACATGAGCTAAAAATAAAATTACTAAAAGGAAATAGCATTAGTAACCCAAATACCTAGGTCTCCATCCTACCAGTGTGGGTCAGGGGGAGGAGCGATGTTGGGTCCTGCACCTCCCACATTGGATGTTTCCAGTACTATTGGTGCCACCAATAGGCTAACAGATGTTGTTGGTATTTCCATTGAGACTAGGATGGCAGTTGGAGGTGATGACAACCTCCATCATCACCTCGGCCTCACCACCATTGAACCCACCTCCTCGCTCTGCAACCACTTTGTGCCACCATCTCTACCTCTATCTTCTCCTCTCCCTGGCACTACCTCCTCTTGGACATCGGGATCCCCTAGGGGCATGTGTTGGGAAAACTAGAGTAGGCCTATGCCGCATCCACCAGGTCTTGTAGCTGACTATAACACCCATATCATCTACCTACATCATTGGTGGGTAGTCTTGATCCTTTGCCTCATTGTCGGCAGGGATGATGTTGACGATGGTTGGCCGCCAATAGTCTCTCGACCTTGTCGTGCTCCTTATCGCTCATGTATGATCGTAGTGTCAGTGAAATGATCTATACAATGTCCATTTTCCTCATCACACACTACCAATAATAGTGCATGATAACATAATATGTACAACCTATCAAAAATTAGTTATGTTGCATGCTTCTTAGCCTCTTGCATCCATCTACCCATCTCATTAATCTATACGACTACCATCTGATCTAGTCGGCCCACAAGGTATCAAACTAAAGTTGCCAAAATTAGAGGTCCCTATGCATCCACTATTGTAAAATCTCGTTTCAATGATACATGGGCATAGTGTACTCTCTCACCTGGGGATAGTCATTTGGTCGAGTGCATGTAATGTGAGCAAATGCACACACCTGTAGAAAAGGTGCATGTGGTGAGGCTCACATAATCATCATGCACAAACCTACCCAAATCGTGGTACAGGTGCGCTAGTATGTTGCGGCCCCATGTGAAGATAGCCATGTGTTTCTCCATCTCTTTGATGGTATAGATGAGGCCCTTATGAGGGTGATAGCCCCACTCACCCATAGTGACCCCCCTGGAAACTGTAACAACCATAACCCTCTACACAATGGGGGGGACCATCGCCCTACCCTGCTCAAACCAATTTATGTAGATGTGGTTGGTCTCATCCCCAAGTTCCTCATTCCTTGTGCAGTATTGGCTCTCGGGCAGACTGTGCCTCATCCAGTGCCACCCGTCATCCATAAATGGGGAGGTCGATGATGTGATAAACATCCTCCAGGGTAATGGTCATCTCACCCAATGGGAGTTGGAATGTGGAGGTGGTCACATCTCACTGCTCCATCAATGTTATGAGTATGTGGTTGTGGTACAACATCTCTAGCATCATGTAGGTGTACCATAAACCTACACACTGAAGAAGTCTCTACTCATCTAGAGACATGCATCGTTCCTAGTCACAGATCATCCACAACACCCATCCCCAGCCATTCTTTCTAATCTCTAGATAATCCCACAAAATGGGAAATGATTTAATTTAGAACAATCTGTATTAAAAATTATATCTTCTACATCAAAAAAAATCTAATTTTAACCTCTGAGACACAAGGGTGTCGTGCACGTGTCTGTGGTCTACCATTGATAGTTGGTTGGATGTCAACACATAAGTTGGACCCCAACATGGTCAAAGGCCTCCTACATGTAGGCAAGACACTAGCACACTGATAGGACACTTTTGCACTGCAGGGATTCATGTGCTCCTCTTTTTGGAAAAAACTATAAAAAAATATTATAAATCACACTAAAACTGAGTTTTCAGACTCACCTAGGCAACCTCATAGCCTTCGGCAACCACCCAACATAGCTAGTCGATTCTAGGCTCCTCATAATCTCATTTGTGAGGCATTGTTTTTCTATTCTCTCACAAAATTCAACAAAACTCTCCCATTGAATAGTGAAAATGACCCTTCTAGGGGCCCACCCAAGTATATATAGGCCTCCCTAGGGCCCATTTTTTGTGGCAATCATGATCTCGCCATTTTTCCCACTTTTATCCCACCAAGCTAGGGGAAAAATTAGGAGGGGACATACACTCACTTCTTCATCATATTTTCTTTTGAAATACCAATTTTTTCTTGATCATTATTCTTGCCTTGGTAGCTTCCTTTGATTTTTGAGTTGACCTAAAATTTGAGTTTTACAGAAAAAAAATTCACACAAATTTTCAAGTTAGATGCTATAATTTTTCATTGAGTTCAATCACCAGGGGCATTATCAATACCTACCAGCTCGACCTCTATAGTCTCTACAGTATCCTTTTTGGCACGTAAATCTATAAAAAAATTGAATTTATGTGTTTTCTCTAAGTAATCGCTTTTGTACTTTAGTGTGGCTGATTTTTCCCAAAATTTAGCCCACTAAAGTGGGGAGGAAATGTAATGTCATAAAATTACACCTTTGGGGTACTTTCACATTTGTGCATTTGACCCTTGCATTTATTGTGCCTACCCGCATTTATGACAAGAACCTTATGGGTCAAAATTTTGCAATTTCAACTCCATGAAGACCAATGATGAAGTGACAGCAGTTTGCCACCTCATTTCTTAAAAAATGATGAGTTGCACACCTATGTGGTGCACTAGTATCCCTACGTTCCTTGAGTTAAATAGGGAATCTTGGAATATTTCACTCGTGACATGTTTTCTTGCAATCAAATTTTGAGAGGAATGGCTCCTCTCACCCATGTAGAAATGTCTACCTCCTATAATGTTTTAACAACTAAGCCTTTACAGCTATGATTCAAGGATTGGACATCTAACCTGAATAGCTATCTCAATCATCACATAGGTGCATTTAAATTGTCAACCCAGGGACATAAACTTGAAATGGGTCAACACTGTATGTGCACCAGAAATCCAAAGTAGCCACATTCATCCTATAGCTAAGAAAGACATAATACTGAAAGTAAATTGCTTGGAAGGAAATAACATAAATGTTGAAAATCAACCAATAACTAGAATAAATTGAAATGCATGATAGAAATGAAAATCTAAGCGAACAAACAGGAAACTACTCTGTCTTCTTTGGCTGCAGGAACAATCACATAATGGAATTATAGTGGCTGCACGAACAGTCAGTTCCATATTTTTAACCAATAATTGAACAGAAAATAACAACTAAACTAAATTAAGGTATGGGACAAAATACTCACCAAGTGGGCCCCCTTGGATAAGTATTCCCTAAAACTAAGACAAACTCAGATGCACAAATTTATAACTTCATTTCATTTACTGGAAAACATGAGTACAAATGAGCAACATGATTGTATTGTTGAAAAGTTTAAAAGTGTGATTACATCATTAACATTCTTCAACTGGAAAAAAAAAGAGCTTCCTCGAAGGAACATCAGATCCTTATTTAAACACCTAGCAAGGTGGTCAACTCCAGCAGACGTGGAGGACTCTACATTAGGGAAAGTGTGGAATAGAGAAGGAGCGGCTACGCATGCACATAATCTGTCAAACATGCTTGCCTTAACATGACTCTGGCACAACAGTAACGCCAACACTCGCTCAACAGAATTTAAGACCATTACAAGGTGGTCACACTTGGATTTGCATGAGGAATCTCCAGCCGTCAAGAGTCTTCCCTCCATTAAATGACCACCTTGTTGAACGATATGGTACACGACCATCTAGCGGAATCTTCCAGAATTGCAGGCCTTAAATTATCTGCATGACAATCTTAGCACGCATAACAACTGCATATCCATAATCATCTTAAAGTGGCATCCATTAATCACATGCAAAATTAACACAGTCAGTTCATATAGCATGCCAATATCATTTGAAAATTATTAAAATAAGTTCATGTCCACAATCTATAGTTTCAAGGAAATATTATTAAAAGATCAACTCCCAAGCATCAAATTCTTAAGACAACTATAGGAAATGGACAAAAATTCTATCAATAATTAGACCATAAACTAGACTCATTATTCCCCCAACCTAATTTCTTGTTGGTCCTCCAACAGAGGAAGAGTTGAGATTTTATTTGGTCAATGCTCTGAAGTTGGCAACTACAAGTTGTCCCACATCTATTTCTTTTGTATCTGAATTAGGATCCCAATAGAACCCTTGTTGTCTTTCTAGCCTGCTCCATCTTTGTCATTCATCGGCTATGTCATACCTATAATATCTAAAGTTTGGCACCGGCCATAGTAGGATAGGTTGCTGAAAAATTAGTGGAAGCCAAAATTTCCCCTTTTTTCTTCCAATCTACATATACCTCTCAACTCTCTTGAGTGTTGCAACATAGTTGTACGTGGAATGAGGCTCAACTTGATTTAAATCATTAGATATACTATTCCATCTTTGTGAGAGGTATCCCATTACAGATTCTCCTACAATTCTTGCCATCTCCTAATATTGTTTATACACTACTTGCCTCTTAGGTAGGATCCTACTGCCATAGCTTGGCCAGTATAAAATTTTGTGCCAATCCTTAAAAATATCTCCTAGATTTCTAGATTTAGCCCTAATAGGCAGGGGAATGTTGGATTCATTTTGTCTATAACCCCTGTACTGGTTTCCCCAATTACTTTATTTTGTATCTAGGACATGAATTCTCTCAATTGAACATCCCCAATATATAACAGTGGATTCTGATCATGATCTTTGGTCACAACATAATTATGTAAATAAAATTCACACAACAAATATTTCATCTTAGAGGGAGCAATTCGAAAAGCATTGAAAAATTCAGTAGGGGTCTCAATGGAGGGGTTCAAACCTGAAACAATTCTTGCTAGCTTAAAAGAAAGGTTCCTCTCCTTTAGATACAAAGTATAGACCTGCAGAGAAGCCTTGCAATCTAATATTTGTGGCACCAAATTTTTCATGTCATCCACCTTCTTCAAAACAGCAATTTGTTCATTCTTATCCTCAATTTCCTCATCTCTCTTTTCAATTTCCTTCTTTAGCCTGCATTTTTCTACTTTTCATTCTTCTTCCCTTCTTTGTATTTCTTTCCATAAATTGAAGATTACTATGTTCATTGAAAAATCAGAGGGTCTATGTACTCCTACCATCATTTTACCTGGAAGTTGTGCTTTCTCTTGGTAGAGTACCAGTTGTAGGGCTTCTTGTCCTTGTTCATGCTATAGGAAATCTTGCTACAGGAGTTCCTAATTTTCCTCACACACCTAGCTTTCAACTTGCTCTACAATATCGGCAAGGTCTATCAGTGTTAAATTTTTTGCTTCCTCAAACACATCCTTTTCTTTAACATTTCCCTGCTCCATTGGAGCCTCTGCATCCTCTCATGACATTTTTACAGGTTTAGGGACTTCCTCCAAAGGTACACTAAAGGTTGGCCTGGCTGATTTTGATTTTTTGGGAGGGCTTTCATGTTTTTCCTTTGTTGCAGGAAGAACAATGTTGACCTTTCATTTCCTAGAGCTTGGAACTTTTTTTTCATTTTCTTTTCATCTTTTCCTTTCTTTAGTTCTTCCTTCCTCTTATGTGCCCTAGCTCTTATTAAGGTGATAAGAGGAACACCATCATCAGAATTAGAAGAGGAACTCTCTTCATTTGAATGCTCTGCCTCAAAAGAAATAATCTCAATAGTTTGCTTGATTGCAGGAGGTTTTCCACTAGGGCCTGAGTTAGAAGTTGAGGCACCAAGAGTGGCCCCAATATTGCTCCTTCTTCTCCCAACCCAATGAGGCTAAGGAAAAACCCTAGGTCGGAAATTCTCTAGTCTAATTTGATCAATATTTAAAAATTATTCCCAAGAAATATCAAACACATCATGCAAAGACTTTTCAACTAATATTTTAATCATACAATGGTGGGAAACGGAGTTGTCCCTACCTTTCTAGGTCTCGGCTTCCATAATCAAAAGAAGGTGGTATAACACGTTGGGCATATTCATTCTCCTTCCATGCCTCATGTGGTTCAGGATCTTAAAATGCATGGAATACAAATTCAACTGGTGGTCTTCACAAGTGATATACTTCACAATATAAATAGTTACTCACCTCCATAGGTCAGGCAGAGAAGTCCTCTTCACTCCTTGTTTGTTTATGCTCAATGGAGGGTCATTAGGTTCTATAAATTTGGCCTTATCCGACCTGGTGTCATTGGCAGTAGGGTAAATTTCATCATCGGAAGGCACCCTATGACTTTTGCATTTATTTCCTCTGTAGCTATGACTTCTAACCCTTTTATTCTGGCATTTTCTTCAGACAATGTTTGAGCGAATTCCAAAGCAACATCTTCATCAAAACCATTTAGCTTTAAGAAATAATCTATCCATCCACAGTTTGTAAACTCAGTCAGGTAAGGTGCATCTTGTAATAATACATCATGAACTGTGGGTTTGTTTTGAATTAACCTACCTCCCATTGTCTACAATAAAACGGCTACTCTGCAAAGTTTTCTTCCTGCAATTCTTCTCTGAACGCTAAACTTCTCCTTCCTGCAACTCTGCTAAATTTCCAATCCCAGTTTCATTTGAATTTTATCTTTTGGCTTAAGATTGTGACAAGAGCAATAAAAGAAATAAAGGAGTAATAAATGCAACCTATGATTAAGGAAAATGGTGGCAGAGGATTGTCATTTCATACATACAAGCCATCACTCACTGAAAATTCAAATTGGCTCTATAACTTAAATTTTTATGACATGAGCCAGCATAGAAAGACATGCAGACATGGCATTGATACGTTCCCCCCCCCCCCCCGAATCTAAATTTTCACCTATGTCCTCACATGTGAGGTGGAATTTTCGATGTGACAGAGGTAGGGAATAATTGCATGCTATGGTGAACATCTGTATCAATTCACAACAATTAAATAAATGCACTAGAAGACCATTAAGATATAACAACTGATGCACACGTACCTCAATTCATGGAAGGTTTATTGCAAAGATCATGGAGAAAGTACCAATCACTTTTCAAGAAATGAGTTGAGGAATTAATGAAAGCGGAGTGAAATGAGGTGGAATGAAATGAAATGAAGTGAAATGATGGTGGTGAGGTGGAAGAGAGAGAAAGGTGGAATGAATGAGTGAATGGGTGAAGAAGTGGAACCCCGCAAAGTGGGAATATTTATTATGAGAAGTGACATACCTTAATTAGCTAGAAGAAGGGACACTAAGTCCACTTCCTTCGGCTGCAGGAAGTTTGGGTGATGCATGTTGAGTGAATTTTTGCAAGAAATCTTCCTTAGAAGTTGGCTTGTGATACAATCTCAGGTGATGACCATTCACTAGTATCTTCAACCTAACAGGGTCAATGGTACTAAATTGAATAGCTCCATTAGAAAATACTTCAGCCACCTCATAAGGTTTGAGCCATCTTGTCTGTAATTTTCCTACATTATCCTGATATCTTGAGTCATAGAGCAATGCCCAATCTCCAGGCTGAAATTTCTTATCCTTGATGAATTTATCATGCCACTTTATTCACTGATTTTGCACTACATGTGTGTGATGCAAAGTTTCCTTCCTCATCTCATCCAACACATTCATCTGCATGACTCTATCTCTTTGTACTTCAGAGATATCCATTCTCAATTCTATTACAGTCCTAAGAGTCTTATGCTCAAATTCAATGGGCATCATGGCTATCTTTCCATACAGTAGCTCAAATGGAATAAATCTTGTAGTTGTTTTCGAAGTGGTTCTGTAATCCCAAAAATATTTTGGTAACCTACTTGCCCAATACTTTTTATGGATTGCTACCGTTTTGGTCATAATGGCTTCAATTTCTCTGTCGGTCACCTCAACTTGGCCATTGGCCTGGGGTGATAAGGATTAGACTTTATGTACCTAATGTTGTACTCATTGACCAGTGTTGTAATAAGGTTTGAAGTGAATTGAGTCCCTTGATCAGTCACTATCTCCCTTGGAACCTCATATCATGTGAAAATTTCTTCATACAAAAATGATGCAACCTTATTATCTTTTGCATACTTCATGACCTTGACTTCTACCCATTTAGTTACATAATTAGTGTATACCAAAATATAGGATTTACCTTTTGATGGAGGATCAATGGGTCCTATAAAATCCAGTCCCCACTTATCAAATGGAGTGACTACTACCTAGGGGTAGAGTGGCATCTCATCAAATTTGGTTGGTCATCCCATCCTTTGGTATCGGTCACACTTCCTTATATATCTCCCTGCATGCTTGTGGTGTGTTGGCCAGTAATATCGTGTGTTCAAAATATGCATTGTTGTCCTCTTGGCCGCAAAATGTCCTCCATAGGGTTCATTGTGGCATGCATGCAGAATGTCATATGTCTCATCATCCCTTGAACATCTCCTCATGACCTGGTCAGGTCCAATGTAGAACAAACATCCAACAATCCATGAGAAAGGAAAATATTTTTCAATGAGCACTCTCCTCTCTTTTGGAGAGAAGTGAGGTGGGACTCTCCTTGTGACCAGAAAATTAGCTATGTCAGCATACCAAGGTGTCTGCACACTGATAGAAAATAAGTGCTCATCAGGGAAAGAATCATCTATGACTTGATTGTCCTTTGATGTGGCCAGCCTTGAAAGAAAATTTGTAACAACATTGGCTTTCCCTGGTTTATCCACAATGGTTATGTCAAACTCCTGCATCAACAATAACCATTTGTCCAGACTTCCTGAAATCAGAGGTTTATTCATGAGGTATCGAATGGCTACATGATTGGTGTGCACAAATATTTGGTAGCTTGTTATGTAATGTCTGATTTTTTTTAAAGCATAGATCACTACTAGCACTTCTTTTTGTCACTCTATAGTTGAATTCAACTCCTTGCAGATTTTTGTTGACAAAGTAAATGGCATTTTTAATAGCTCCTTATTTCTATCCTAGGACTGCTCCTATAGCATAGTCTGGTGCATATGTATGGATGTGAAAAGGAAACTCCCAATTAGGTCCCTTGAGTATAGGAGCATGAGTTAAAGTTTCTTTCAAGTCAAAAAATTCCTTGTCATAGTCTTTTGTCCATTGGAACTCAAAATCTTTAGTGAGGAGATTATACAATGGTGTTTCCATTTTTCCGAAGTCTTTGATGAACCTCCTGTAATAACTTGCATGTCCAAGAAACTCCTAAAATATTTTTTTCTTGCAAGGATAGGCAGATTGGTAATCACCTCAATCTTTCCAGGATCTACTTGAATTCCTTTGTGATTGATCTAGCGGCCAAGAACTACACCTTCTTGCATTATCATGAAGCACTTTTCACTATTTAAAGATACATTGTGGTCTTCACATCTCTGCAGGACTCTCTTAATATTTTTCCGATGCTTCATTGAAATCAGCACCATAAGTAGTGAAATCATCCATATAAATTTTTCTGCAATCGTGAGAGATATCTAAAAATATGCTAATGATTGCCCTCTAAAAAGTTACAAGTGCATTGCATAAGACAAATGGAAGTACCGAGTAGGCATAGGTTCCCCACAGATAGGTAAAGATGGTCTTTTCCTGATCCTCTGGTGCAATTTGGATCTAGTTATAGCCACTAAATCCATCAAGAAAAGAAAAGTATTGATTTTCTACAAGTGATTCTAGAACTAGATCTATGAACGGTAAGGGAAAATGGTACTTTTTGGTGGCAGAGTTAAGTTCCTTGTAATCAATACAAACTCACCACTTCCCTCATTTTTTGGGCACAATCACCAATGGAGACACCCATTGGCTATCTGAAATGGGGTAGATTAATCTTGCATCTACCAATTTCTATAGTTCCCCTTTTACTATTTCTCTCAATGCAGATTTAATACTTCTTTGTGGTTGCCTTACTGGTGTACAATCATCTCTTATGTATATCCTATGAGTGCAAAGTTTAGGATCCAATCCCTTCATATCATGATAGTCCCATGAAAATTCATTTTGGTGGGCCATTAGTAAGTTTGTCAATGAAAACTATTGTTCTTCACTCAATTTATTGTTGATATTCAAATATTTCCCTTTTGACACTTGCACTTTTGTAGTTAACTCTACCATAGTTACTTCACTAATGCTTGGTACCTTGAGTTCATGTGGCAGTAATACATGAAACATACATGTTGTTGCAGGAAAGGCGTTTATGAGATGAGCGGCTGTAGGAAGAGTGGTTGCAGGAAGAGAAGTTGTAAGAAGAGAAGTTGCAGGAAGAGCAACTACAAGAAGAGCGGGTAGGAGACTTTTCACTATATCAGTAGGATCAGATATATGAGAGGGTGATGCTTCCTCTACCTCATAATGGTTCTAAATTATGTTAGAGAGTACTTCATCTCCATCTTGAAGCTATAGTAAAGGACTTCTGCTGAACATCATAAGATGTGCCACATAATTAACTTCCTCGGCCTCTTCACCAACATGTGGCCATACTAGATCATCCTTATCATGAGATGGTTGAGTGGGAGGGTAGAGAACAATATTTTTGATGCTCTTATGTATATCCTATGAGTGCAAATTTTAGGATCCAATCCCTTCATATCATGATAGTCTCATGCAAATGCATTTGGGGGGGCCCTTAGTAATTTTTTCAATGACAATTGTTGTTCTTCACTCAATTTACTATTGATATTCATATGTTTCCCTTCTAACACTTGCACTTGTGTAGTTAACTCTAAACCATAGCTGCTTCACCAATTCTTGGTACCTTGAGTTCATGTGGCAATAATGCATGAAACATACATGTTGCTGCAAGAAATTTAGTTGCAGGAAATGCGTCTATAGGACGAGCAGCTGTAGGAAGAACGGTTGCAAGAAGAGAAGTTGCAGGAAGAGCAATTGTAGGAAGAGCAGTTGCAGGAAGAGCGACTGTAGGAAGAGTGGGCAGGAGAGTTTTCACTATATCAATAGGATCACATATATGAGAGGATGATGCTTCCTCTACCTCATAATGGTTATGAATTATGTATATCTTATGAGTGCAAATTTTAGGATCCAATCCCTTCATATCATGATAGTCTCATGCAAATGCATTTTGGTGGGCCCTTAGTAATTTTTTCAATGGCAATTGTTGTTCTTCACTCAATTTAATGTCACTAACTCATTTGACTATAAAATCCGATGAAAATTTCTGATGAATGATGTATAATTAGATGTATTGTCAGGTACTTGTGATATTTAATGTGTAATTTTCATTTTTTTTAAATTATATCCCCGACGTTCGTTGAAATTTCAATAAAACTAGGTTTTCGTCAAAATTTTGACAAAAATAAATAAAGTGAGTTCGACTATTTATTGTGACAGTGTTTTTCTACTATCGCCAGGTTGAGGGTAGTCATTGTCTTTTTCCAAAATTCATTTGTGAAGTCAGATTTGTACTTCCAGGTTTGAAAATCATATTTTAAAGCAACATCTCATCATATTTCATTTTAGACTTGTGCATTTTTAGGATAACTGCCATCAAAACACAAGTGAGCAGTCCTAGTCAGGACTTTGTAAACGAGGTAAAGTGATTTCTTATTTGCTAGTGTGGTGTGCATTTGTTTCTTTGTAGCTCATTTTATGTTTTAATTGGAGGCTACAAAATAAACATAACTTAACATATTATAAAATATTTAGTTGTCCATAGCATCTAGCCATGAATTTCAATTATAGGGAGCTCAAAAACTTTGGAGAAATGGTAACAATCATAAAACACTTGATTGAAGATTAATTTATAGACTCAATAGTTGAAGGCTTATTATCTAAACAAGTTGCTTTTGTGGGTGTGGATATGGTATGTGTAAATATTGGGGTTTCTTATTGAGTTAATTATGTTATACATCGGATCAAATTGTTTATCTATCATAAATGATATGTTTGGAATTTATATTTTTATATTGTGTTGTGTTTACTCATGTTGTAAATGACAATGATTGACGTTGTTAATTTGTTTAACTTATATGCTTCATGAAGGTCGTCAAGGCATTAATGGCCAGCTTCCACAGGGACTGAAAAGTTATCCCAGACAATTTAGTAGGTTGCCCTACTATGAGAAACTACAAATTGTGTATTTGTTTGATACAATGCATATCGGAAAAAAATATAACAGAAACGTTATGGAAAATATTGAATGGAAGGCATGACAAAGAAAAAATTATCAAAATTTGTAGTGACATTCAGGAAGCCAATCATGCAATGAAAAATTTCATTCAATTAAATACCGATGGAGACCAAATTAATATAAGTGCCCTTCCTTGGTTATTAACGGAGCAGCAAAGCAATGCTATAAAAGAAGTCATACGAAAAATTTGATTTCCCACACGATTTGCTGCGAACATAAACAATATCATAACAAAGAAAGGTAAATTTGGGTCGGGGATGAAAACGTATGATTGGCATACCTTCATTAAGGTAATTATTTTGGTATATTATATATATATATATATATATATATATATATGTATATTGCATGTACTTTTTAGTGTATTATGTTTACTACTTTTGGAAAAATAATGAAAAGATCATTTTATAATTGTTGCAATATGTTCTACCTTTGTCTCTCCCAAACAACTTCGACAACAATTTCAGGCAAGTTATATATGATCTTGGAAAATACATGAGGTAAGTAGCAATATTTGTTCAATTTGTTGTATAGATCTTATAATTGCCATTTCTTTTACTTGTTATGTAATATATTATATATTTTTGTTAAATCTCGCTAATATATTTGTGCCTTGAATCAATTATAGATGGCTATCATCTAAATAAATCCATAAAGATATAAATTATTAGAAGAGAAAAATTCCTCATCTAATGTGTGAAATGAAAAAGTGTCTACCTTCAACATTTTTCAATGCATAAGAACACTACCTTATACACCAAGTTGAGGAGATTGAATTGTGTGGACCTGTACACACAGGGTCAATGTGGATGGTTGAGAGGCACTTGAAACTTTTGAAGGCTTTGGTTAGAAAAAAAGCACATCCTGAGGGTTCTATGGTGGAGGGATATATTCAATACCAGACCATGGTGTACATTACTGAATATCTTCCTAAGTTTGCAGCAAAGATCCATGTAGATCACATTTGGGATCCCAACTCCATTAAAAAAATTGAAGGGGAGTACCTGATGCGGAATGGTAGATTGAGGAAAGTGAGAGGTAATTATAAGATGGTCATGTAGATTAATTAGAATAAATTTTACATTTGGTTTTTATGTATATTGTGCTTATTTAATTATTAATCTTCAATATACATCAATTATAAATTAAGGTCATATACTATGGTAATTAACTAATCATACATTGTTTGTGAATTTCATTTTTTTTTATACAGTTGGTCGAGAGTGGGATGCACTACATTTGTACGTCGCAAAAAATCTTGATTGGATGACAGTATGGATTAAACGATGTCAACAATCTGGTCACGCATTAAAATGGGAAGGTGTGGCTTCATTGGTTAAAGAATCTCATCGTAATGGAGATTCCAATGTTACACCAAGGGAAATTGATTTAGCATATGGTTTAAGAGATAAATAGGTACATATATATATATATATATTAATCACCCATATTATTTAATTATTTTCAATTATATTCATGTATATATATGTTAAGATTTTTTTCTTTGCATACATTCGGCCAAGAATAAATATGTTTATCAATTGACGATATTGCAATAATTTTTACATGTTTGAGATATTGTAGGTGAAACACCACAAGGCTATATGGTACAATGGTCATAAATTTCAAATCAAAAAGTTGGATGACATAAAGAAAATTATGATTCTGGGATAACTGCAATCTTTTAAGTGACTAATGTTTCATCTAGAAGCGACATACATCCAGAAGTCTTAGAAAATCGATACTATCGGATTTTGGATGATATACTTGAGTGTGACTTTAAGTCCTTCAAATTAATTTTGTTTGTCGTCCTATGGTACAGGCTACGATTGAATTAAAATGATCTTGAGAAAACTGTTATTGAACATGATAATGGATTTACCATGGTTAATACAAGGTCGATCGAGTGAGTTGGAAATGAGCCCTATGTTCTTCCAAGCCAATGTGAGCAGGTATTTTACTCAAAGGTTCCAGGTAAACCAGGTTGGTCATTTTTTGTTAGACATGATCCAAGAGGAAGGCCGGTAAAGTATAATGTGGTTGAAGAAGAAGATACCGAAGAACTAGAAGATGATGTAGATGATGATCAGGATCAACAGTTAGTTGATGATGTGCTTGATGAAGATGTCGAAGATGAGGAACTAGATCATGATGATGTAGGAGTTAATGTTCATGAAGATGATATCCATGTGGATGATGACATTATCGAAACCAATATCAATGACGATGATGTTGATGTTGATATGACCAATCCTTACAATGTTGAATTTGGATCAGATGATACAGACAAAGAGTTGGATGAAGAAGAAGATCAATGACATTGAAATGTATGAGTTATGCGATTGTATTATCTATTTGATATTAATTTTTTGATAGAATTATATTTGACTTATGTGGTTACATAATTAATTCATGATGTTTTTAATTTTTATGTCATTACATAATTAATTCATGATGTACTTTTTAATGTTTAATTTTAATTCATGATGTTACAACTATTTTAGCTCTCCTAGAAATTTCCATATAATCATAATGAATAGTGTTTTGGGAAATTTCTTGAAAGATGACACATTGATCGTAGTAGTGAAATAATTGCAAATTCGTTTAGATTTTTTAAACCAATCATCCTTCGCAATGTCATTTTTAGAATCATCTCCAATTTTATTACTAGGACACATAAGGTAGTAATTTAGTGGCTTATCTTTGAGGAAGATTGTAGCTTTGTGTAATGTGCAAAAATTTTGGATGGGGTAGTGGTGCAAGAGCACCTACACCTCATCTTGTATGCTTAATCATGTGATGATAATTAGGGAGGTCAATAGGCTGGTTTAGGAATTTCAAGAATTTTTCATTGTGAATAAGGTCACTCAAGACCATTAGTCATGTTCTAGGTGAAGTTTTGAGTTATGAGTTTGAGTCTTGCAGTAAAGAGTTTTGTAGCCTTTTTTAGGCAAATTGGAGAGTTTGCATGTAAAAAAGTGCAAGGTTAGTGTCATGTCAATAATAAGGCTATTATCAAGCCACTAGAATGGTCTTAGAGGTGTCCTAGGAGTTTCAATACATTTGAAAGGTCAAAAAATTAAAACATTTCAATAGTAATGTTAACAACCTTGAAATTAGTGTGTTTTATGTTTCATGTGATCATAGAAGATTAAAAATTCAGTTGTAGAGGTGGTTGTTCAGTGGTCAAGGTGTAAATTCCTTCAAAAGTCATAAATTGATCATTGTAAAGGTTGTTTATGGTTGAGGATTTAAAATACAAGCTCTTGACATTCCAAAATCTATTTTTTTCTTTAAAATTTCTGTATTTTTCCTGTTCTGCAGCACTATACAGTCACATACAGCCATATTTTGATGTGAAATCAATTCCATGTAATTAATATGTGTGTTATTTTTTATTTGAGTCTGATTTGAGGGCTTAAGGCGTTTATTTGAGTTAGAAAACTTCATTTCATTGCATACAGCCCGGTTACCCTATTTTTGAGGGTTTTCTAGTCCAAACATGATATAAAGGGGCTCTTACACTTTTTGTGATTACTGTAGCTTGTGTAAGAGGCCCCATGGATAATGTTGTAATTTTAGGATGCATTAATAGGGTGTAGGATGAGAAATAAAGAAGGTATAGCTGCTGCCCTCAAGAGTTTTGTGAAGAAAAGCATGTGAAATGAGAGGTTCAAGCCTAGGTTTTATACAAAATATGTATGGGAGATCTGAATTTTTGAATTTTTATCCATGTGCAGACCTAATGGGTTGTGTCTGAGTTATTTTTGAGGTCTGGGAGGTTGTGGAAGTAGGATATTCAATAAACCCTCATGATTTTGGCCTATAACAAGGGTTTTTTCGTTTGGCAAGCATTTGGTCGTACAAGTGGAATCTTTTTGTGGACTTGGAGGTTTGGAGGATGTTAGCTCTCAAAAACGCAGGTAAGAATACCTCAAGAGGTTTCCAATCTCTGGATATGTTTTAGGGTAACAAACAAGGCCAAATGATTTGAACCTTCTTCTCTTCAGGTGTTGCCAAACCTAGGTGGGTTTACCTTTGCGAACTGAGCAGACTTAAGTGATGTGATTTTTTTTACAACAATCTATTCACAATGGAAATCTTACTGTGAACAAATATAATCCTAATAAATTGTATGTGTAATATTAGAATATGTTCAGTTAACAGATGTAAAAAATAAAATGGACAAACAACTTTTCCAATTTAACTATATGTATATATAACTTTAAGTTATTTTTATTTTAACTAAAAGTATTGAAGTTACAACATACAAATTAAATGATATTTATGATTGTAAAATTTATGATTAAATATATCTCTTAGAATCTTTTTTGTCCCAATTTGAAAATAATTATATATTATAGAATACATTTTTTAAAATTTTAAGATGAAAATAGCAAAGAAAAATCAAACATATATCTTTATGAAAGAAGTATATTGGCGTGAAATTAAATATGATTTGTATTCCAATGTAAAAACTACAGATAATGGAAACAATTCTTTCAACACATAAACTATTATGTAGTACTCAATTAAAATGATCTAAATAGTCTAATAATTAAACCATTAGCATATAGAAATTTCTATAGATCAATGCTATTAGATTTCCACGATCCATATTATCAATGCTAGATTTCTGGATTAGATTGTGTGTCAATTTTTGAGTTGTAGATCTCTTCCATTTCAAAAACACAAAACAATATTATGTAGATAATCAAACATATTTCATTTCTAGAGTGACTTATTTATCCTAGAGGAACTAATTATATAGTATACAAAGAAAACCAACAAACCCACAACTACCCCTATTTTGAAGGAGTTTAGTTTTCTCCCCTTCCCGATCTCCCTAATATTGTCTAATTATTTTAAAGAGACCAAGGATCATAACACAACTTTATTCAACCCACTAAATAGCCTGGTTAATGAAACTTGATAAAAGAAACAAAACAATTGCTACATATGGCATTTCATGTGGAATGAAGAGTGGTGACAATAATCTACTTATAGTTTAATAAAACACTATTTTTATAAGAAAGCTTGACATTAGAAAGATAAATATTACTTATAGTTTAATAAAACACTATTATACTTTTACCAACATATACTATTGTATTCTTGCATGGCTTCTTAGTTAATATATGGGGAGATAGAGATAGATGGGGAGAGAAAGAGAGAGAGATAGAGATATATGGGAAGAGAAAGAGATATGGAGATATATGGGAAGAGAAAGGAAGAGAGGTGGAGATAGAGATTCGATGGATAGGGGGGATAGGGAGGGAGAGATGGTGAGAGATAGAGAGGGGGAGGAAGAGAAAGGGATATAGATAGGTATAGGAGGAGAGATAGAGAAGAGGGGGAGAGAGGGAGAGATAGTTTGAAGAGGAAGAGAGAGAAGAGAGGAGAGATAGGTTGAAGAGGAAGAGAGAGAAGAGAGGGAGAGATAGGTTGAAAGAAGAGGGGAAGAGAGGGAGAGCGATACGTAGAGAGAGAGAGGGGAGAGAGGGAGAGATAGTTCAATATATATAGAGGGAGAGGGAGAGACATAGAAAGTGGGTGATATAGAGAGATGGAGCTAGGGAGATGGTGAAAGAGATAAAGAGATTGTGATAGAGGTAGATAAATATATGGATAGAAAGAGATAGAGAGAGGAGTAAGAGGGAGATAAAAATATCAAAAATAGAGATAGAGATATAGAGTAGGATAGATGGAGGGAGAGATGGAGTGAATGAGAGAGAAATGGGGGAGAGGGAGAGATAGCTCAATAGATATAGGGGGAAGAGGGAGTGACATAGATAGTGGGAGATATAGAGAGATAGAGAGCGACGGGGAGAGATATATCAATCACCCTCCCTATATCTCTATCTATTCATCCTTATCTATTTATCTCTCTACCTCTCTCTATCTCATTGTCTCCCTTTCTATTTGTATGTTTCTCATTATCTCCCTCTCTCTCTATATTTTCTTCCCTATATTTATCTTTGTCTCCTTAAGTGTGCAATGGGTACATTGAAGAGGTCTTAAAGGAGAATTATCATATCTTTAATAAAATGGCATGCTACCTTGAGAATAACACCCCAAGGACACATGCCATCCTTGGGTTGTTGACATGAAAAAACCAATCAAAATTTAGTCTCTCTTTTCCCTCTCTCTCTTTTCCTTTGTATCTCTTATATTTTTCTCTCTCATGCTCTCTCTCTCTCTCCCTATCTATCTAAGGTCATCTTTTTCTCATTCTCTATCTTTTTAGTTTATATCTCTCTTTGTATTAGCTAATAGGCTACATATATTGTGAGATTTGAGCTTGAAACAAATCTCATGCCTGGAAACCACTATTGTGTCATTGGAAAACAATTTTCAACTTCCATTTAATGGTAAACCATTTGTAGTGTAATAGTAAAATCCTTTAAAATATCAGGTAAAAGCCTATATATACTATTATATAATAATAAATATAATTATATTATATATAATTTAATCTAATAGTTATTTATTTTTCCACAAAATTGGCATAGCCATTATAATATATTAATAGAATTATCATAAAATATTACAAAACCTGATTCAAAATGCATACTAGGAGGAAAGAATTAGGAAGAAAACCTCTGGTTGTAGCATATTTAAATGCAAAACTAACAAAATTTTCCATTAGTGGAACTCAAAATACAACCCATAATAGGCACCCCTTACATAGGTTGTCTTTGTGAAAATCCCGAATGACTTCAAATCGACTATCCTCCTTTTGTCTATGTGGCCACCCAAAATGAACTACAACCCAAAGCCCATACAAACATTTTGACCGTACATGATAACCTTCACCACTTGGGTAACACCTTGACCCTTAAGCACTTAAAGGACTAACATATTTGTTCATGATTTTTACATTAGCTTTGCAAACCCTTAGTCCCACCTATCATGCCAAAAATCAACAAACCCTTAGTGATTTCACTAGGCCTATAAACTCTACTCACAATAATAGCAGAGCTTTATTTGGAGCACTATGTTCCTGCTACTCGTGGCTTTGACACACACTTGATATAGCACAAACTTTTCGAACAGTCTTTGCACCACACTGATTCCTCTTGTTGTAATTCTCCTACCCTGGTGCATTGATACTTGTGCATCGCTCGTAGCTTTCCGGTCACCGCCACGTGGCATCCTATCGGAGCTTCCCTTTGAGATGCTTCTCTTTCCTTTTTTCGGGCTCCGATTGCTTGCCACATCGCCTCAACCTGCTTTATGTTCAGATGGGGCCCATCTCTCCTCAAAATGTCCCTGTTGGAAGTTCCCACTTATTCACTGGGATATGTACTCTATAATTGTGAGGTAGAAAATATATGAGAAAAAATTCTTACACCCCGAGCACTTACGAATTTCGCTTACCTCTCCACCCTACTCAATACCCAAAAAAGGACCTCACCCCTGCTTGTTGCTTTCACCAGGCCTGCAAAATCTACTCACAATAATAGCAGAGCTTAATTTGGATTGCTATGTTCCTGCTACTCATGGCTTCATCATCACACGAACATAATTTTGATACCACTCATAGCTTTTCAATTGTCGTCATGTGGCGTCCTATCGGAGCTTCCCTTCGAAATGCTTCACTTTCCTTTTGTCGGGCTCCGGTTGCTTGCCACGTTGAGTCCCTGTTGGTAGTTCCCACTCATTCACTAGGATACGTACTCTATAATTCCGAGGCAGAAAAACTAATTTAATCTAATATTACTATTATATTAAATATATATTATATTAATTATATTTTCTATTATATAAAAATATACTTATTATTAATTATTAATTATAATAATTTTATATAAATTTAATAATTTTGCTAAAGAATATAATATATAATTATAATAAGTCAAATAATTATATTATTTATTATGTAAAATATAGCTAATATATACTTAACTATATTGTAGAATATTAAAACCTAGCTAAATGGCACCATAATTTTAAATTTAATTAACATACTCTAAAACCTAACGAAACCAGGTTGTACCTCGTCAAATTGGAGAAGTAAAAGGTCAATACTAGCACTAAGGAAGAGTTTCAAGTACTGAAAACAAGGTCTATACCATAGCCGAGGAAGAGTTTGGAGTTAAAACAAGCTCAATACTAGCACCGGAGAAGAGTTTGGAGGAGTGAAAACAAGGTCAATACCAGCATCGAGAAGAGTATGGAGGAGTGAAAACAAGGTCAATAATAGCACTGAGGATGAGGTTGAGGGCACTCAAGGAAAATCGACGACCAAGGGACAATGAGTATTGTAAGTTTGGCACCCCCATTCTCTTTTACCTGCAATTTTCATGCCTAGTTTCCAAATATCTTCTCGTACATTGGCACCTCCATTCTCATAAAATGGTATAAGATAAGACAAAAAAAGTAAAATAGCTTAGTCTATCACATTTTTATCGACCAGCATCAGGTCTTGGAAAAACTCCCATAATCTACCCACATCTTGGTTGTTGGTGGGAACATGTTATTCTTCGTTGTATGACCTACCTCAAATCTTATGTCCACAAAGTTGCTAAAAACATAAAACAATAAGAAAAAATTGAAGGTACAACTAAAAAGGGGTTATTTCCTTTTGGCCTCCTCTACCTCTTATATTTCAACATAGCATGGAATTATGCTTACATAACATAAACTCAAACAAATGGAAGTTTATAGGGGAAAAGGAGCCCAAGTATATGATATGCTAAGCTAGATCTAATGAATGGAAATAGAGGCATACAATTCATCTTTAATAGCTCCACCACAAACATATGCAAGGAAAGGTCTCCTCCATTCTTGGTAGTGATAACCTCCTCCACACACAACCCTTAAAAATTATGAATAGAGGAATATAATCTTTGAAGAAATCAAAGTTGATTCTCTCCCACCTGATGCAATTAGTCATTTTATCTTTACAAACAATTATAGTGATTACTAGAGGCACATAGACCAATTCTTCATAATAGAAGAATTTGATCATACTTTTCCAATGATGGCATTATGATAAAAACTTAGGTTAAATGAATAATTCCTAGCTAAGTTCCTTAAATCAGGTCCAACCGTATAAGAGAAGACTACTGCTATGTGCACTTGGATACCATGGAGAAAGGCTCTTTGAGATCTTTCATCAATAAAGGTATTGTATAATTTTAACACCTAAAAGTGAGAATAAATAATCTTTCCTAGGACAGTGGCCAATTATGCTTCTCAACTCCTAGATTACAAAATCTTTGTCAATATCATTTCCATCACAATTAAACCTATTGCTTGAGATATAGTCATACAGGTAAAAAAATTGGCTTTCTTGATAGTAGATACATTCTAGAAAATTCAATCCTTGCATCAAAGATTGTTGAATGGGCCCAACAAACTACTCATGATGCCCTTACTATTAAGTTAAAACTTTGACAAGGCATATGATTGCATCAAATGTCCTTTCATTTATAAAAGGTTCAAATGGATTTATTTTTAACCCTAAATTATTATCACACATTCATCTCTTTGTTAATGAGTGATTGCACAATAGTGTATCCCACTTGTGGGATGAGGCAAAAAAATAATCCCAAAATTTCAAAATTACAAAATACCAGTTGAATGAAGAGCCTTCATTTGAAGGTGATGTCGTCATGACCTTTGAATGAAGAACCTTCATTCAAAAATGATGCCATGTCAAGACTTTCAAATGAAGGTATTTTTTATTTTAAATATTTCATGTACAAAATGCTTTATAAAAGGAACCTTTGCATGAAGGACCTTCAAATGAAGACCTTAATTCAAAGGTCCTTCATTAGAAGATCCTTCATATGAAGGTTCCTTTAATGCCATCCCATTATAGCTCTTAGAGTTGTTAGAGATATTTTTGTTTCAAAGTAGAGATTGGACTATCAAATAGTGTCACCATGACTCTACCAAGATATCCATCAAATTGATAAACCCTAACTTAACAACCACAAATTCACAAGAAAATTGCCCTTGTCAACCCTAGGGCATCAATTCAATGCCTAGTATCTTTCTTTAAACGACCCGTAAATGCAATAAACCTCTATCATACCATGTTTCACACCAATCCACCAAGTGAAAATTCCAAGAAATTGGGTGGATTGGTGGATTTCATTTCTATTTAGCCCTCAAACCCTTACACAGGCAAAACAGGGCAATCCTTGTATTTGATTATTTTCTCCCACAAAATAGTGATTTAGCACTTCAAAACAAATTAAAATGAAAGGGAACAAATATATTTATCTACACCAATGATCTTAGAGCATTTCAATCTTGTACAGATCCATACAACACAAAAGAACTTCAAAAAAATAGTAAAAACACAGAAAATTGCTTCAAGAACATGGTATTTGATATGAAATTTTGGTATCAACTCCAACAATTGCAACAATTCCAATGGGATAGAAATACAATATGATAGAAGTGGGATAATAAATGCATCATTTTAAGCATCAAACCAATATGCAAAGATGAAATAAAGTGTTAACCCTTTAAACTGAAAAAGTTTCTTTTAAATTTAAGTTTGTTGGGTAGCCAATTCTTTTAAGTTATCAAATCCTACCATCATACATAATCAAAATGTTGTTGTTTCAAATCAATATGAACACTAACTTTCACTATTTGAATATTTTGAAACCTTGTCATAGAGAACTAGAACATTGATGCAACCACTCATCCTACCTTAAAACATACCAAAAGTCTCCTAGCAATTAGACATAGGAATATTTAAGATGACTTAAACATTTTTTATTGCTAAATCATAAACTTATGATGACTTAACTAGGCCTAGTACACACTCCATCCCCATTAACCACTTAGACATATGGAAATTAAATGTAAATTTTCTACTATTTTTAGTCATGTAGGTGTCCAATAAACCACTTGGTGGTGTTTTCCTTCAAATTTATTTACTTGAATGAAGAGAAAAAGTCATTTGATTACAATTAGAGAATACATTTGAGGTCTTGGTTGTGTAACTAGTGGATCATAGTCACATTTAACACTTGTTACAAAGTTTGGGAGTTAAAACGTTAAGTAGATTTGATTTGTGATGGACACATTTGGATGGTAGTAAAAATAAATTGCAATCTATCAAGACTTGATTACCTTATAACCTGTCAAATTCTAACAATGAAATGATAGATTAATCATAATGTCACCTTGGGATCACATCACCATGAAATAACTTTATCCAACATATTTATGAGTGCAAGTACCACCAAATAGGTATTTTTTCAAATCTATTTTCCTCGAGGAAGGGAAATTCAGGAAGAGAAGAGGAAAGAGAGACATGTAGTAGGTCTAAAAGAGGGAGATCAACTAGAGGTCAAAATATTAGAATAAAATTTTGTAAACGCATGGAATTTTTTCTTGCTAAAGGGGGGTCATGTTCTTATGATGATGAGAGCATAGGCGAGATCAAGGTTCCCTTGAGGTACAAACATCTATGGAAACAATGGGTACCCAAGTAACTTCCTCCAATAAACATTTATTTTTGTGTCAACGAGAGGATATATCGCATAGCACCATCGTCATTACATGGTTTGGGCCTATTTTTCATGGATGTCATAAAGGTCTATTATGACAAAGTTATTGAATTTATGGAGTATGTCGGACCCTATTATAGTTACAAAGATTGGATGCAGCTGCTTCGATATACATGAAGTATGCGTCAGTATGAATTGTCAACAAATTATATACAGCTAAAAGATAAGGATCAAAATAAAGGAGTGGCTATGTAAATTGATGGAAGGCCAAAAGCATCAGGGAATATTGTAGGGTTTATAAATAATACACGACCTGGGTCAACAAATAAGCAACCCAATTGCATATTCGAGGCACGCGAGGGAGACCGTGTATTCGTATGTGCGATAAAATCAATAACTGCAGAGGAAGATTTTCTAATCGATTACAATTTGAATCGCTTAGATAGAAACACAGTTACTATAGGGGTGGTATGTAATATATACCATTTTACCCAACCTCCAATTAATGACTCCAATATACCATTTTATTATAAAAAAAATTTCATAAGTCTATTGGTTTCATTTCGGTAATGTTTTTTTATATTAAATTTTTGTCACAGTGGGACATTTATCATATGGGGAAGGCTTCGGCCTATAGCTCAGATCATGATGCATCTTCAGGCGCTTCTACCTAACAGATTTACCTCATTGTAATTTTACAAATTAGATACGAGCAAAATGTTTTATTATTATGTTTTTTTAATGAGTTTATTGGGTTAATTTCAATAATGTTTTTAATATTCTTGTTGCAGTCGGTTGATCAAGGAAAGGCACCAGCAGTAGAGGAGAACATCCATAGGGAGGTGCAGTCACTATTATGTGATGATGACATTGCATATTCAACAAACCCTCTCGATATGATAAGGAAGACCCAAAAAAAATGCAATGAACAAATCCTTCAATTATTATTCATAGTGCCACAAACAGATGAGATAAGAGAGAGGCTTAAAATATTGACTGAGAGAGCACAAAACTTGCAAGTAAGTTGTCATGAGGTCTTTAATTATAAAATAAGTTCATTCATGGTTTTATATTTTGTACAATTTTATGTCATGAACTAAAATATGTGTTGTTTTTACAAGATTTTTTGCGTCCTCATGATGTTGTTGGGAATGATCAGGGTACTGCAGGTGTTACCCGAGGAGTAGGGGTTGGTACAAGTCTCCATCCTAATCTTCCTATGCATACATCACATCATATGACCCCATCATTTGTTCCTAAATTGTCAACTGAAATGTCGGCAACACATACCATGCAGGCATCTGATAGTGCACCCTCTGGCAGCGAACACATGCTAGAACATGCGTCAGGACATGTACCTAGGGATACAAAGGCCACTAGTATTGGTGATGTTTTGGCAGCATTTCCTGGATCTTCTCGTATTACTAGTACGGGAACATTTTTAGTCACATTTATGGTGACTAAGAATTTTATTCCCATAAAGATAGAGAAGGTCTCACATACTTTAAAATGTTATAATTATTATTATATATAATCCAATTGAAATTTTCTTATTGATCACTCTTTTTAGACTAATGGTCCCATGATCATTTTGTAGGAAATGATGTTTTTTAATAAACATCTAAGTGATATTACATTAGATCTCTCCGGGCCCAAAATCAAGATTTAAAAGATGAGCTCATTAACTGTTTGGTTGTGTTGTTCAGTGATAAAACATTCAACTGAACCAAGGTCCTTAAGAAAGTTGTTACCTATCTAAAGTATGTGAGGGACCAATATATGTCACATTTAGAGAAGAACAAAAAGTATGAGCGTCCCCCCATGATTTCGGAGATGGAGTGGAAAGACCTGGTGTCGGATGGAAAGGAGAAGGCTGAAAAGGAAAAAGGATAGACACCATCGAGCTAAGGAAGGTATGTGATACTATCAACAATGTAATTATATACTGATTACTCTTTCTTTTTACATAATCTAACGTATTTCAAACTTTTCATAGGTTGTCTGACACATCGAAGGCAAAAAAGGCAAGACTAGAAAAACACGGGCAACACAAACTTGCCTCTGGTGGTTATATGAAATTAGCCTCAGGTGATCCCCCAAAGCTGGTTCATAATTTCTGAGAAGAACTGATTTTTGCTGAAATCATATATTTTTAGAAAATATAATGATTTAAGCCTTAAAAATTAATATTTTAAGGATTCCAATTGAAGAAGGTTTAATCAAACCACCTTAGATCAAACCCCCTTGGATACAAAATCGCTAGTTTTAAACCATACTTATTAATGAGTCTCCTTTACACCTATCAAAATGTTGATAAAGAAACACTTTTGATTTACCTTTTTGGGGATCAAATTAATTCATTTAAAATTTATTTCAAATGATTATGGTAGTCCTCAAAACAAGCTATCCAACGAATATAATTTTAATATGTTTGGGTTTTATTATGTATTTGTTTTTTGTTTTATTAAACATAGTTTTTCATCGAAAATAAAGGTCTTCGTTCTGCACATGTAGAAAAATAGCAAGTTATCAAAAAAAATAAAAAATATGAGTGCACCATATATTGAATTCCTTGATCCAACAAAAAAAAATTGAATTTTGATATATACAAAAAACGTTACGCGTTACACGGTCGCACTATGTCTGAATTGTAATTGGTTTGACTTCGAAACTTGATTAAAGAAAAAATATTCAATAAAAAACTATCTAACCAAGTGAAATCACTAGATATCGGAGTTACAAATCTAAATTTGAAAGAATTAGAATTTTATCCTTCACGGAAAAAAATTATGCATTATACGGTGTGTCACTTTTTAAAAATGTTGTTTTCTCAAAAAAACTAGTTTTTGTGGGAGATGAAAAAAGAAGTGCAATTTGATTCCACAAATTTTGAAAAAAATATTTTTAGAATCTACAGACAAAATGTGATGAGACTCTAATTTGCATCATCTTCAAATTTCTCACAGTTTAGCTGCTATAGGTGCCCAAATGTGAAGATTTAGTTAAAAATAATAATTTTAGTGTCCAGTTTGGCCAAAAATGATAAACCACTATTGTGGGATCACCCCCACACGAATTGTAAGTATCAATAAATGAAATATTGCATCCAAATAATAAATTGCAAAAAAAATTGGTTTTATCACACCATAGAAGCAAAATTCATGATCTTATGCAAAAACGCAGGGCTCTAAATTTACCAGAGTGCCCACAAAAGAGGACGTGAAGATTGCCTTCCAGCAAGGCTATGGAGCCCTGGCTGAATGCCTAAGAGTCTTGATTGGGGAAACACAATCTTCCACTGCATGTGACACGCAGGTAAATAAATTCAATAAAGTTTATTTAAAATTGAATACTTATGCAATCTATTCAATATTAATTTCCACCATAAAGTAATTATGTGCCTATTTGTTTTAAACAGACAAGCAATGATAATATTGCACATGACATTAGAATGCAGCCTGGTGAGGGTGGAGAACAACCTGTAGATGAAGGTCATGGTGTGCATCTCGGTACTAGATGTATTCATGTGCTATACAAAGCACAATATGGATTAAACAATTAAACATCTTTAATTGCATTTGGTGTATTAATTAATGTAACCTTTCATGTTTCAACTTTAGAGCATGTAGAGCCTGATCAACATGTTGAGCATGATCAGGCTAGACAAGATGAGGAACATGATGTGGCCCCACAGGTAAAGAGGACCACTCCAATGTTCTTTTAAACATATTTAATTGCAATTGGTGTATTAATTAATGTAACCTTTCATGTTTTAACTCCAGATCAGGATTTAGAGGGTGTTCAGCATGTTGAGCATGAGGCTATAAGACAAGATCAGGAACATTATGTGGCCCCATCAGGTAAAGAGAACCACTTTAATGTTCTTTTAATTAATGAAATACTTGTAACAATAATGTTGGTGTAATTAAATGTTTTGTACCTTGTCCTAGGTCATAATTACACCTTAGTTAAGTTTACTTAGGGACCACATAGGAGTTTTTGGAGAATTTCCATCTTTGGTGGACTTATCATGTTATCACTCTATCACCTCCACCTTTCATGGACATATCATGTGATTAGGTTTCCACCTTTTGTGGTAGATCCACTATTTGTGGTGGTTATCACATTATCACCTATCCACTTTAGGTGGAGTGATAGCTTTTCATTGTTGTCTCATGTCATAAGATTACGACACTTGTCATAATCTTATGCACTCCTATGTTCTCACCTTGGCTATATAACCAAGGGGTCTCTACTACATTTGTACACACACATTGAATCATATCATTGACATAGAATACAGTTTATTCTTGTCACATTATTTTCTCTCTTCTTTGTGCTTTCTATTTGGTCCATAGATCTTGGCATCCATAGCCAATTCTAACATGGTATCAGAGCGGGTTGGGTGCCATTGGAGAGTCTTTTCTGAAGAGAGGTACCAGATTTGGGGAGGTTCCATTTTTGGCTCTTTATTGCAGGTTTATATTGGAGCTTGCTGGAGCAAATCTGATCTCACCATTTGCATGGAAGGTTCGAGAAAGTCGATTTTGCCTTTTGTTTCGTCCAAATCGGACATACGAGGCCAAATCTAAGAGGGTTTGAAGCTGCATTGTGGTTGCCAGATCCAGAAGGTAGCTGCATTTTTGGAGCATTTTGGGTCAAATCCGACCCTGCCATTGCGTCCAGAAGGGCCAAAAACCCTAAGATCGACTGTCCAATCATCCAAATCGGAGCAAGTCATTTGGTGAGGCAAAAATGTTTTTGCCCAAAGAGCCGTACGGCCCCCCGAGCGTCATTATTGCGGACGGTACGATTTATTTTCGAAAAATTTAAAAAAAAAACTTTCGAATTTCTTTTGGAAATTTTTTTATGAAAATTTGATTCAATTTATAAAGTTTTTGAAACAAAAATAAAAATTTCAAAAAAAAAAAAAGAGAGAAGTCCGCTCTGCGGACTGTTGTACAGTGTACTGCAGGGCGGTACTGTACCCACCGTAGGTGGCTCCTCCACCCACCACGTGGTGGCTCCTCCACCATCCATGACCACCACAAAAAAAACCAGCGGCAAAATTCCGGGAAGAATATCACCGGCGGCCGCACAATATCCGGGCGGTGATGAAAAATCCGACGGGAGAAGAATATACCGGCCAACAGAATATCTGACACAATTTTCCGGCAAGAGGTTTTTCCCAGCGATGAGACTAGGCTTTCAAATTTAACATTGCACATCAGCAATTTTCAGCGACGTCAGCATTCTAGAGAATTTTTTGCCCCCCTCACAGTTGAGCTTTTGATTTTGCAGGCCAACTTCAAGGCTCATATCTTGCTCATTTTGGCTCCTTTTTTCGAGCAATTTTTTTTGATTTGGGCTAATTTTTCGTGCTCTACACAGTGGTGCAATTATTTTTTGGTTTTGGCCTCTTTTTTTTCCAGAAATTGCAGATTCTCATAGGTGTTGCTGCTTCATCCTCATTTTGGGCACTTCGGGAGCTCATAACTTGCTCCTACAGTAACATTTTTGAGTGCCGTTTTTTTTTAAAGTGCATGATTTTTCCTGTAATTTCTGTGGTGTGATCAGATTTATCTCATCTACTATAATTTTTCTACTATGAGTTTGTGGCCTATTTTGGCATCTGCATGTACCAAGATCAAAGTCCACCTTGTTGTTTTTGGCAGTGGCAATTGTAAACACACTAAGTATAAAGTGCCAAATCAGATATTGCTTGGGGGGGCTTCATGATTGAGTGATTTGGGGGGGTAATCTTGCAGTGATTGATTGCATTCTTTTGCTTGGTTTGTGTTCTTGCAATGGGGAAATCTCAAATTGAACTCCTAACTCCACATAATTATGCTACATGGAGAAAATCAGTATGGAACTATCTCTTGGGAAAAGGTCTAATAGGCTATCTAAAGGAAACCGTTTCTCAACCTACTGATGCTAATGAATTGGCAAGATGGGAGATTAATCATGAGAAAACACTTGGATGCATATGTTCACTAGTCTCATTTGATTTACAATTTCATATTGATTCATTTAAAACAGCTAAAGAAGTATGGGAGACTTTTGAAAAGTTGTATGGTAAAACAGATAAGATTAGAGGATATCAGATTGATAATGATTTGATGAATCTTGATCCTAAAAGTTTTGACCACATCCAAGACTACATCTCCAAAATAAAGCAATTAAGAACACAGTTGAAAGAATGCAGTATTGAAAAAGAGGATTTACAATTGATTCTGAATGTGTTATCCAAGCTTGGTCCTGAGTATTCAGTATTTGTTTCTGGCTTTCATACCCATCGACTTTCTATGGGAGCATCATATGTTGATCCTAAGTTTGATGACTTTGCAAATCTCCTAATCCAAGAGGAAGCTAAGTTAATGAACATGGGTCTAATCAAGTCTTCCAAGCCACATGCATTGGTTTCTAGTGAGTCAAAGGTGCAGAAAGAATCAGGGAATCTTGATAAGAAGCAAAAGATGAAAAAGAACAAGCCACATAAAGAATCAGAATCCACTCATTCAAAAGAAGAATCATCTAAGAAGAAGAGTTCTTTTTGTGCATATTGCAAGAAGGATGGACATGAAGAACACTATTGTTATAAGAAGGATATTGATGAGTTGAAAAATCTTCTCAAAAAGAATCAAATTGGTTTTCCTTCTAGAATGTTTTAATCACCTTCTTCTCCTTCTTCTTCAAAACAGTTTAAGGACAAAGGTCAAGCATCTACATCAGGATATAAAGGTCAAGCTCTTTGTGCTTATTCAAGTCCAGGATCAGGTAGATGGCTTCTAGATTCAGGAGCATCACATCATATGGCATCTTCACAATCTGTTTTCTCTTCATTTCAGCCTTATTCTATGTCTCCTATCTTGATGGGAAACAATACATACATGAGTGTACTTGGGAAGGGATCTATTAGTTTTGGGGACAACTCTTTTCAGGATGTTTTGTGTGTTCCTCATTTGACGAACAATCTTCTTTCCATATATCAGATTACACATGGTGGAAATGGGAGAACTGTGGAGTTCACACCTGATTCAGTCATCATTCGAGACTTGGAGAGTAGAGAGATTATTGCTACTGGGGTGGTTGATCATTCATCTCGGTTGTATACCTTTGTAGATTTTGATTTTGATGGTGACATTGTTCCTTCGGTTGTTGATCACACTCCTAGTGTGAACCATGATTTAGAGGAGACATTTGGCTACTTGAACTTGGGAGCTCTCACATCAGATCCAGTACTTGAGCCATGCATTTCATCTCCTCCATCTACTGTTGCAATTGATGATGCTTGTGATTCCACAGTTTGGGTTCCTTGTAATTCAGTGCAGCAGGATATACATTGTCTTCTAGATATGGCTACATTGGATGGCTTCTTGACAGGTATTTCAGACTTTTTTGTGGAGTCTCATCTTGCAGATTTGGGGGACATCATTGGTGACATTCATCTTCTCTTTGATGAAGATGCTCCTTCTTCAGTTGTTGGGAGGGATCACTCTGACCCTCTTGTTCATTCTCTACATGATCATTCTCTGCAGTTTGACGTGAGTGTGGATACTTTTGGAAAACATTTGGAGGAGGCTTCTTTTTCTTTAGAGGGGATATCATTCTCTTTGGATCATGTTCTACATTCTTCTCTACTAGATGATGGATTGTACTCTTCAGAAGTGTGGCCTAGAACACCTGTTTGGAGTGTGTCAGCTTTCAGCATCGACATGGAGACACTTGAGCATGCTTCAGAGACATCATACATCCTGCATACATCCTTGGTTTTGTTTCTTCCTAAGGGGAGGAACATTGTTCAGCGAAATTGGATCATCTTCAACATTCAATGTCGAGCTTTTACCATCATTGTAGGAGACTCAACATTGAGGGGGGGCTGCCTTGTCTCTCTTCTACTTCTCTCTTATGGGGGGGTCTTTTTCCTCACATGGGGTTTTTACCTTCTCATGCATCATTGAGAGCATTTCCATTATTGTATTTCATCTCTCTTTAGGGGAGGAGTTTTGTCCCACTGGGTTTTCTCCTTTTCTCCAGTTGTGAGAGATTGCATTGTATTTGTACATGGGTACCTAACATGGCCTAGTTGTCGGGACCCATCTTGCATTGTTTGCATTTGTGTACATTCTCCCTAAGTTGCACTTAAGGGGGGGTGTTGGTGTAATTAAATGTTTTGTACCTTGTCCTAGGTCATAATTACACCTTAGTTAAGTTTACTTAGGGACCACATAGGAGTTGTTGGAGAATTTCCACCTTTGGTGGACTTATCATGTTATCACTCTATCACCTCCACCTTTCATGGACATATCATGTGATTAGGTTTCCACCTTTTGTGGTAGGTCCACTATTTGTGGTGGTTATCACATTATCACCTATCCACTTTAGGTGGAGTGATAGCTTTTCATTGTTGTCTCATGTCATAAGATTACGACACTTGTCATAATCTTATGCACTCCTATGTTCTCACCTTGGCTATATAACCAAGGGGTCTCTACTACATTTGTACACACACATATTGAATCATATCATTGACATAGAATACAGTTTATTCTTGTCACATTATTTT
This sequence comes from Sequoiadendron giganteum, assembly GCA_007115665.2. Classification (NCBI taxonomy): domain Eukaryota; kingdom Viridiplantae; phylum Streptophyta; class Pinopsida; order Cupressales; family Cupressaceae; genus Sequoiadendron; species Sequoiadendron giganteum. The sequence goes on from CM021104.1 coordinate 622,402,178, forward strand.
CTTTCTTCTTTGTGCTTTCTATTTGGTCCATAGATCTTGGCATCCATAGCCAATTCTAACATGGTATCAGATCATGTCTGATTCTAACAAATAATAATAGAATATATCAATTTAGCATGTCTTTGTTATTGCAGCAGACCCCCCCTTGCAGTGGCATTCACATCGTGAGTACACGACTAGGAATGCACTAAGATCACAAGCAGAGCTCAGAAAAACTAAAGGGGGGGACAGATGATTTAGAAAATGATACTCCACTTCACCTTTTTTTAGTTGCAAAAAAGACACAAAAAAAGTGATTGTAATCATATTATAACAACCATATTTTGATAATAGGTAAAAACTGAAAGAATGAATGTTATATGTTAATGAAAGAATGTGAATATGTTAATGAATGAATTTTATATGTTAATGAATGAATGTGAATATGTTAATGAATGAATTTTATATGTTAATGAATGAATGTTATATGTTATCAATGGATGAATGAATGAATGCTATATGTTATTAATGGATGAATGAATGAATGTGAATATGTTAATGAATGAATGTTATATGTTAATAAATGAATTTTATATGTTATTAATGGATGAATGAATGAAATAAAATATGTTAATGAATGAATGTTATATATTAATGAATGAATTTTATATGTTATTAATGCAAGATGAATGAATGAATGTTATATGTTATTAATGGATGAATGAATGATTAATGTTATATGATCAGGTATGGGGAATTGAGAGTGATGTGAGGGGGGGAAGGGCCAAATGAGCGTCCACCTTCACGTGGTTGGCCTTGTTAAGTAGAGAATATTAAACTATTCTCGAAACAAAGAGAAGCTCAATAAGGTAATGCACTTTTCAATATAATAATTGCATCGTTTGAAGCATCAAACCAATATGCAAAGATGAAAGAAAGTGCTAAATTTTCACTATGAACATTTTGTTGTGTGTGGATTTGGTTTCAAAGCTCTGTTTCTTTTGTTTTTAGTTGTGACATAATTCTAAAATTTGACTTTTGTGCATAACAGGTTAGTGGAAAATTTGATAGCTCTGAAGGGTTTAGAGGCTCGATTGAGATAGATACACAGATATTTGGATCTTGTTGTTGATGGGAGGCTTCCACTTAACCATGAAATTTTGTACCATCTACAAGTATGCAAAAATCTCTCTACTCACATTCATTCAACTTAAACTGTAATATAATATCTGGAGAAAATCTCATTTTCATTATACTTAGATGGATTTTCATGCCCTGTTCCAAAGCACATGTTTTAGAACAGGAAAGAAGGATGTTGGCAAGGGTTAAGGAATTTTTCTTTACACCTACCAATTGCATAGTTTACTTCATTCATCCAGCATATTTCCAACGTGTTTCACAATTGTTGGAATCATATCCTATAATTATAGAACTAAAATTAAAATATGTAAGTTTCAAATATGGAATTACATATCTTTCTATGAATTTTTGAAAGAAAATATCAAAATGGAGAAGTATTAACAAAATAATCTGCATAATTTTTAAGAGATCAGGGATTTTTTTTGCAAAGTTATCTTGAATATATTTAAGACAAAAGTAACTTATAGAGATTGAAGCAGAATATCGGTAGTCTAAAATCACCAGTCAACACATCTTAGTAGTATGTCAATTCAAGATAACTAGGTCCACTATCCATTAGACAATAAAACAAATAAAATCAATTAATAAGATTCTTTTGTTCTAATAGGGTTGACTGGTTGCTTGTTTCTTTTTTATTGTTAGGAAGTCATCAATGTACACTTGGTTTTCTCGCCTTCTCTTGCCTCGTGGCCAGAGAGTTTCTGCAGAAGGCATCAAAGTAACCTTCAAGATTGACAATGGCAATGAGTACAAGGTCAATTTAACTTAATGTTAATTCGGTATGATTTTATTTTTTCAAGACCAATTTAAATTCATTTTCTGCTCACACTACTTTTATTTACATTTATTTTTTGCTAATATGCATTTTCCTTTACATTCCTATTCTTCTATACATATTATGTTTACAATAATGTTTTCCTTAATTTAATCTAGGGGAGAAGACCCAATACCTGAGCATATTTCAATAGTTGTGATATTAGTGGTTTATATAATGCCCAACCCTAATTATTTGATTCTTCTTACTGATCCAATTAATACTTTCCAGTTACTGTGATTGATTATAAGGATTTAATCTTTACTTGAAAGAACCAAACAATCACATCACACAAATATTGTACATGTGTATCGAAAAACTAATATATACTTGATATACTAATTTGAACAACAGAAAATCATCAAAATGGAGATATTCAAATAACTGTATAAATACATAGACAGCTGATACCAAAGACAAAGCCACAAATTCATATATCTTCATTAACTTCATCGAACTTCATTCATGCATCTAAATCTTTTAGATGAAAATATCATTACACATCCTTTCATAAATGTCTTATACATCAAATATCGCCCAGAGTCACCCCAATAATTATTTTGATCCATTTATATCTTCATCGGCAAGAGATCATGTATCGCCAGGATATTTTGTAGTTTCTTCGACGTGGTGATTCTCCCTGATGATTATTCTTTCGATCTCAAGTATTTCGCCAAGACTCCTGCCAATGTAATATTATCGGTGTGACATAGTGGGTCAGGTAGACATTCAAAACTTACTCCAATGGTATATGTCTTGCTGATATGCTTCCCTCATGCTTCATCGATGAGATAAGATGAGTATCTCGCCAATGAAACTTCATCACTGAGACCATAGGCCAGTCCTCCCAATATATCTTCTTAGGAAATTTTGATTACTGTAACAGTCTTGATCTTTCACTGATATGCCTACATTTGAACGAATAGTTTTTTTTTTTTTAAATTGCATTGTTTCGTCAAACTTTCGACGAACCTCCAAAAGTGTCCGACAAATTTGCAGTACGTCTGCCGAAAATTTCGTCATAATGAATTGCCTATTTTTTCACAATTTCAATGAACTTTTTTCATTGTTCTTTTGATCTCAAGTATGTCTCCAAGACTCATTCCGATGTAATCTTATTGGCGTGACATAGCGGGTCGAGTAGACATTCAGAACTTACTCCAATAGTATATGTCTTGCGGATATGCTTCCCTCGTGCTTCATCGATGAGACAAGATGAGTATCTTTCCGATGAAACTTAATTGTTGAGACCATAAGACACACCTCCCGATATATCTTCTCAGAGAATTTTGATCATTGTAACAATCTTGATCTTTCATCAAAATTTGTAATACTTGCCTATTTCATCACAATTGCGACGAAATTCTGTTGTTGATCCAACACTTTGGCAAAGGCATATCACTTGTGTTCTAGCTACTACTCGTTGCTAGATCGATGAAAGTTCTGTCAATATTCTAACGAACACCAAGTCCCCTTTTTCATGGTGGCAACCGACAAAGAAGAGTCATGATTTTGATGTTTTAAAGCTAGTTAGGAAAGCGACGAAAATTTAGTGACAAAAAATATTTATGTGATTCATCGGTATTCCAACAATAAATTATCGATATTCTAGCAAACTTGCATCAGAAATTGGAGTCAAATACAGTAGTGTGTTGATATTCAGATACTTCCCTTTTGACACTTGCACTTGTGTAGTTAACTCTACCATAGTTGTTTCATTAATGCTTGGTACCTTGAGTTCATGTGGCAGTAATGCGTGAAACATACCTATTGCTACAGGAAAGGCATCTACAAGACGAGTGGATGTAGGAAGAGCAGTTGTAGGAAGAGCAACTATAGGAAGAGTGACTACAGGAAGAGCGGGTAGGATATTTTTCACTGTATCAGTAGGATCATATATATGAGAGGATGATGCTTCCTCTACCTCATAATGGTTCTGAATTATGTTAGAGAATACTTCATCTTCATCTTGAAGTTGTAGGAAAGGAATTTTGTTGAAAATCATAAGTTGTGACACAGAATTCACTTCCTCAACCTCTTCACCAACATGTGGCCATACTGGATCATCCTTATCATGGGATGGCTGAGCAGGAGGGTAGAGAACAAGATTTTTGGTGCTCTTATGTATATCCTATGAGTGAAAATTTTAGGATCCAATCCCTTCATATCATGATAGTCCCATGCAAATGCATTTTGGTGGGCCCTTAGTAAGTTTTTCAATGACAACTGTTGTTCTTCACTCAATTTATTGTTGATATTCAGATATTTCCCTTCTGACACTTGCACTTGTGTAGTTAAATGTACCATAGTTGCTTCACTAATTTTTGGTACCTTGATTTCATGTGGTAGGAATGCATGAAACATACCTGTTGTTGCACGAAATTCAGCTGCAAGAAAGGCGTCTGCAGGACGATTGGTTGTAGGAAGAGTGGTTACAGGAAGAGTGGGCAGGAGAGTTTTCACTATATCAGCAGGATAATATATATGAGAGGATGATGCTTCCTCTACCTCATAATGGTTTGAATTATGTTAGACAATACTTCATCTTCATCTTGAAGCTGCAGGAAAGGACTTATGTTGAACATCATAAGTTGTGCCACAGAAATAAATTCCTCGGCCTCTTCACCAACATGTGGCCATACTGGATCATCCTTATCATGGGACAGCTAAGCGGGAGGGTAGAGAAAAATATTTTTTGTGCTCTTTCCATCAAAAATGGTCATGTCTCTTGTTCGACATCCAATATAAGCATTTGTTGTTGCTAACCATGGTCTTCCAAGAATAATGGGGTACCCACCTAGTGTGGCTTTAGGAGAAAAAATCATAAAATTTGTTGGGTACTCCCAAGAGTTTAGAGTTACAACTAGATCTTCCACTATACCATCAGGCTTAACAGTAGAACTATCAACAAGCTGCAGGACAATAGGAGTAGGTCTCATGCTTACAATATTTAGTTGCTACAGGATGTCCTTGGTCATCACATTTATTTTTTCTCCCAAATCAATCAGAGCATTCTTTATCTACATCCCATTTATAACAACTCCTACCACAGGACTCCCTGGGTCATTATACTTGGGGATAGTCACTTTCCCAAGCATGATATCAGCAAGTTGTCCCACCACATGAACTATAGTGGGGTCTTTCTTCTTCCTACCTGGATTCTTAATGCATGCTTCCTTGATTGCTTTGCCATTTATGGGAACATCTTTTATGGCTTGAAATAGAGGTATTTGGACACATATGCTTCAGCTGATCTAGAATGTCAAAATTTATGTCACCCTTTTCTTCCTTTTGTTTCATAGTTTCCATCCTATGGGGAAATGGTAGTTCTGGCTCAGTCTGCTTGACTGGAATTGGTTTAGGATTTTTAGGTGCACTTGGTTGAATAGGGGCACTCATAAGCTCCTCCTCTTCCACAGGAAGCTCAATGATAATGGGTGTGGAAGGGGTTGGAAAAGTAGTTCCTGAACACAAAAGGATGTCACTTACACTCACAGCATATGTAGGGAATTGATTTGGATCAGCAAAGTACACTGCTTTTTTTTGTGGTTTATTATTTAGGTTAGGTGTGGGCTGGGCTAGTAGCTGAGTAGGTTTAGGTGCATTTGAACTTGGATTAGCAGGAGGCATTATAGCAGGTTTTTGGGGCTTAGAAGATGGCTGCATGTAATTGGTTGTCTAGTTTGGCCATTGTTTTCCTCCCCTCCAATGAGATGTTTGTTGCTAGTTTCCTGGAGGTGGCTGTCAATTTCCTTGAAACTGCTTCCAATTTCCCTGAGGTTGTTTCCATTAGGGTGGAGCGTTTTGGTGATTGGGCCAAGCATTTGGAGGGTAATTCCAAGGTTGTGGTGGATATCCTCCATAATTGGATGGATATGGTGGTTTCCATTGATTACTATATGAATAAGAATTGAAATATGGCCCAGCAAAAGATAGTGGATCTGGTGGCATAACCTATCTTAGAGCCCAAGGCCTCCTTTGTGAAACATAGTAGACTTGATCATATTCACCCTAGATCAGCTTGAACTCGGGTGCCATATGTTTTCCATCAACATTAGCTACCATCTTACATCTGCAGTCTTTCTTTTTTATGCAATGAGGGCAATATTCTACCAACATTGCCTCTACCTCCTCTTGTTTCTTTTTGGCCTGAAGTGAATCCAGCTGAGTAGCCATATTTTTTATGATGTCTTTCTTGAATTCTTCCAGTAAGTGATTAATCTCCATCCTAAAAACTCCATTGGTAGATTACTTACCCATAGAATATTGGTAAGCTCTCCCCTTCTTTGAAGCTACCTAGAATAGTTATGACATATCTTCTTGATATCCTCCCAAGGAACTTGGGTGATATCTCCTCCTCCCATCAAGTCCAAGGCATCTGTACAGCTATCATTAATTCCTCTCAATAAAATTATCTTATGTGATTCCTCATTGAGTTTATGGTGTGGATATTTCTGTAGGCAAAACAGAAACCTTGAAATGTAATCCTCCAAGCTCTCATCTTCCTTTTGTTGCATTCTAAAAATGTCATCTCCTCTCATGCCATTGCCTCTACAATACTCTTTATATTTCTCAAGGAACTTTGTCTTCATGTCTTCCCAAGTTTCCACAGTATCTCTACCTAATCTCATGAACCATCTTAATGCAACTTCTTTCAAAGTGGCAGGGAATAGCTTAAGCTTGTGGGCATCAATGGTATAGTCATAACTTCTACAGAGTATATCAAACTCAAACAAGAATGTATTAGGATCTTCTGTGATAAGTCCACAGAACTTAGGAAGGACTAAATCAAGGATATTTTTGAGGTTGTCTACTTCATTCTAATGAGCAATGGGGAAAGGAAAAGTTGGTCGGTTAGGTACATGTTAGGTCCGTTTCCATTTACATCACCCATGCCTGCAAAGGGGTCTTCAATTAGATTCTCTTTAGAGGAAACTTCAGAATTGGTCAGATCTAGAAATGTATCAAAAAAGAGGTATGAATCTTCTTCACTTCTTGGCAGGTTCTGATACTCAACTATCTAGAATAGATCGGGATTGTTAGGAAGGAATCTCTCAAGTGCATATCTTCTCCTTTATCTATGCATACAGTATCAACCCACTATCAACCAACTCACACAAAAAATAGCAAAAGAATAAGGGGAATAATAACTCTTCTAAATGAGGGGTATACTGAGAACAACTTCTAGAAATACTATAACAAGAAAACTATTAATGACTCCAAAGAACTTCCTAGTTTGACACCATCCCCGACAACGACGTCAAAAGTGTTTGCCTCCTATAATTTTTTAACAACTAAGCCTTTACAGTTGTGATTCAGGGATTGGACATCTTACCTAAATAGCTATCTCAATCATCATGAAGGTGCATTTAAATTGTCAACCCAAAGACGTAAACTTAAAATGGGTTAGAACTATATGTGCACTAGGAATCCAAAGTAGCCACTTTCATCCTATAGCTAAGAAATACATAATACTGAAAGTAAATTGTTTGGAAGGAAATTACATAAATGTTGAACATCAACCAATAACTAGACTAAACTGAAATGTATGAAAAAAATGAAAATCTGAGTGAACAAATAGGAAACTACTTTGTTTGCTTTGGTTGCAGGAATAGTCACATAATGGAATTCTAGTGGCTATAGGAATAGTCAGTGTCAGATTCTTAACTAATAACTGAATAGAAAATAACAACTAAACTGAACTAAGGTACGAGACAGAATACTCACCAAGTAGGCCCCCTTGGATAAATATTCCCTAAAAATACGACAAACTCGGATGCACGAAGTTATAACTTCATTTCATTTACTGGAAAACATGAGTACAAATGAGCAACATGATTGTATTGTTGAAAATCTTAAAAGTGTGATTACATAATTAACATTCTTCGACTGGAAAAAGAGAGAGCTTCCTCAAAGGAACATCAGAGCCTTATTTAAACACCTAGCAAGGCGGTCAACTCCAGCATACACGGAGGACACCACATTAGGGAAAGCATGAAAAAGAGAAATGGCGGCTACGCATGCATAAAATTTGTCAAACATGCTTGCCTTAACATGACTCTGGCACAGCAGTAATGCCAATGCTTGCTCAACAGAATTTAAGACCATTACAAGGCAGTTACACTTTGATTTGCATGAGGAATCTCCAGTCATCAAGAGTCTTCCCTCCATTAAATGACCACCTTTTTGACCGATATGGCACATGACCAGTTGGTGATATCTTCCTGAATTGCAAGCCTCAAATTATCTACATGAAAATTTTAGCACATACAACAACTGCATATCCAGAATCATCTTGAAGCGACATCCATTAATTACATGCAAAATTAACACAGTTAGTTCATATAGCATGCCAATATCATTTGAAAATTATGAAAATAAGTTCATGTCCACAGTCTATAGTTTCAAGGAAATATTATGAAAAGGTCAACTCCCAAGCATCAAAGTCTTAAGACAACTGTAGGAAATGGACAACAACTCTATCAATAATTAGACCATAAACTAGACTCATCAAGCAACACAAAACTCATTCTTTCACTCTCATTTTACAAGTTCTCTAATTCTAACACTTCATTCTCTCACTTTCACTCTCTTCCCTTGCTCTTCTCTTCTTGATCTTGCTTCTATTGCAAAGCTCTACCAAACTAATGTCCCTCCAATAGCCAATCTCTCTTGCAAGCGCTCAATGGTATGTCTATCAATCCAAGAGGGAGCCATAGACTGTTGGTAATGCTCTCTTTCTTCTTCTCTATTTGTGAATAGATCATTTATTTCATCTTTATCTCATTATACAAGTTCTCCTCCTTAAGTGGGGTTTTCTTTTATCACCTTGTGTCTATTTACTTTGTGTATATTTCTTTCTATCTATCTAGCTATCCATGGAGGTGGGAACACCAAATTGGGGGTTTGATTGTGCCAAGCCCCAAAATAGCCCCAACATGTTCTCTTGTTCGTCTTTTGTGCAAGTTGTCCATGTAAAGCTTGGAGGAGGGTTTCAAATGCAAGACCCTCACTTTATCTAAAATGAAATAATTTTTTATCTTTTTATTAGTTAAAGCATAATAATGTGCCTCACTTTTTAGTATTAATGGGCTTATAAATCAATGTTTATCAATATTCATCGTATCCTATTAATTATACCAAAAAAATGATAAAAAAATAAGGATAGTTTAAATTAAAGGTTTGTGGTATTTCTATGTAAATTCAATATATAAATTTTGTATTTAATTTATTATTGAGTAATATTTTATCGTAATACATAACTTGATGAAGAAATGGTTGATTTGAAGAAAAACAATACATGGGATTTGAAGAATGTGGTACCAAAAATTTGACACCTTTGTGTTGTCTTTGGGATTTCTATGATCTAAATTTGAGCATTGTGTATATTACAAATCTGATAATGGTCGCATTCTCATAATTACATTGTATGTAGATGATATGTTGTTTTTTTGGAATGGTATGAGTTTGATTTTAGATCTAATGTCTTAGTTGTCAGCACAATTTGAGATGAAGGATCTAGGTGAAGCAAGGTATATTCTAGGGATGGATATCATAAGAAATAGAACTAGCAAGTTTTAGTTAATCCAGAGCAACTATGTGAATTCAATGTTGGAGAGATTCAGCATGGTAGCTTGCAAGCAGTTAGTTTTTCTAGTGATGCAAGGGACAAAGCTTTATGTGGAGGATTGTCCAAAATATCCTACTAAGATAGAGGACATGACTAGAGTACCATATGCAATTTTTTTTGGAAGTTTGATGTATGCAATGGTTTGTATGAGGCCAGACATTTCCCAAGCAGTGGAACTTCTTATTCAGTTTATGGATAATCCTGGATGGGTACATTGGGATGTGGTAAAGAGAGTGTTCAGATATTTGTGGGTTACTTCTGAGTATTCCTTATGTTATCATGGTTATCCTACTGGTTCTCAGCATTTTGTAAGTATTCATGGATATGTGGATTCAAATTGGGCAGTTACATTGGCAGTAGAAGATCCATGAGTGGATATGTGTTCACAATGAATGGTGGTGCTATAAGTTGGATAAGTAAGCGATAGACTGTAGTCACTTTGTCCATGATAGAAGTAGAGTACATGGTAGCTACTCATGCTTGCAAGGAATCCATTTGGTTTAAGAGGTTGTGTTCAGATAATGGTTTTGATGGAGGACATATTACTATCTATTGTGACAGTTAGAGTGTCATTTTCTTAGCAAAGAATCCCGCTTTCCATTCCAAAACAAAGCACATTGATGTTCAGTTTCATTTTGTTTTCGATATGGTATAATATGGAAAGGTGATATTGGAAAAGGTTGAGACTTTGAGAAATATTGCAAATGCACTGACGAAGATAGTGAGCACATAGAAGTTCAGATGGTGTGTTGTTTCCATGGGCCTTGGGGCCCTTAGCAGTTGATTACAGATGACTTCATGACAAGTCTTAGTCAAGTGGGAGATTGTTGAGATAAGTGTGTCTCAACCTGTAGTTAGTGGTGGAGGACTAAACTCAACTGTTTGAATGAAGGAGATCATAACATGCAATAAGCAGTCAGCAGTGGAGGACTAAACTCAACTGAATCGCATGAAGGAGATCATAACATGCAATAAGCAGTTAGCAGTGGATCTAATCACGGAGGTGGTTACATTGTTTGTAACCAACAATTAATTGGCTACTTGAGTGAAGTTATCTCTCCACTAGTGGGTGTGATCATTCCATACATTTAATTTTGACTCAGCATTACACTTTGAGTTGGCTTCGACTATTGCATGTGATGAAGCCTTCTATTCATTGTTCTTGTTAATTATTAAATATTCTATGCCTTGAGGATTGAGGAGATTGAGATTGATACTTTCTAAGGCACCATTATGCTACCACATTATCCCAGTTTTTTTTAAGATTGGTAACCACCTAGAGAAGCTTAGTGTTGATATTGTATTGTAATTGTTTATTGTTGATAATACAAAGTATTTTTCTTTTGGTGTGTGGGGTTTTTTACCTAGAAATTTTTTCCCCACGTAAATATGTGTGTTATGGTATAATTCCTTTATACATATATTTGAATGTGTTTCTTTCATTGTAACGGTTTAAATATTTGTATGAATTTGCATTATCTCCCCCACATAGATTAGTGTTGGAAGCGTTGTTCCGCACCTTTCCTTCCTCTCAAAGATAATGGTAGTTTGAGGATTAAATTTCATATTAAACATAAGAAAAAAATAAAACCTAGAAAGAACAAGAGGCATAAATTTTTACAAGCTCATTCTTGTTCATTCAAAAATAAGAGTACAAAGTCTCTCTTTTATTCTTGTATATGTATTTGGTATGAAATGACCAAAAATCCACCTTACTTGATGTCTTGGTTTTATAATAAAAAGGTGAATTTATCTATCTTTCTCATAGAACCATATAAATAACCTCCTAAATTTAACTTGATAAATTTTGAATTAAAATATTAAAGTTGAAATAAGAATGCATTTCATGACTTGTTAAAATAATTGTAGTGTAGACTTTAATAAAATTTATAATAAAATTAAAAATCTTAATTAAAAATTGACATGTAAATGAAGCTATTGTAATATTATATTAAATATTTTTAATGTGTGATCTATAAGTGCTAAATTTTGAACCATTCAATTAAACATTCAATGTGCACTAGTTGTACGTAGGAATTCCTTAAAGGTGTTTGACTAAGTAGTTCATGTACACATCTTACATCTAAACTCTACACATGTGCAACTAGATGACTTTCAACCATTTATCTTGGATTTTTAGAGTTCAAGTTTCTTTGAAAGGTTAAAAATTTCTATCGATATGCCAATTTATATATTAGAATATTTTGGATGATAATATTTATCCCCTTAAGTTAAATAATTGATTAGTTATTTCAAAACCACAACATGTCACTAGGAAGAGTTGGATAGTTGGAAGCTCGGCTACAATTTTCATCGCATCCTTAGTTTAGTTGGAAGCTTATTTTATAATTAATCTAACACCTCCTTATTATTGTCCTTCCAAAAAATAATTAGCATAAATTTTAGGAGAACCAGGAGGAAATAACTTATATTAAACTCCCTTGATAAATAGTTTTTGATAAAGTAGAAAGGTAAATATCTCATTGGGAGATGAATTGATACCAAAATACCAATACCTTTAATTGTAGGTGAAAGGTAGAAAATTGTTGTTTCTTAATATGGTTTAGGACATAGAACAACAATCTTCTACACTTGCATTCAAGGATTCCCTAGAGATCTCGATCCAAGGATGAAGTAGAGGATTTAGGGATCTTGCAAGGGACTATCCTAGGGTATGATTAATGACTAAAAGAGGGTTCAGCCCCAAGCTAGGGCTTGGAAAGACAAATGACATGAAATACCAAACAATTAAACCTAATGATATGCAAAGCTTCACTAAATGACCAAGAAATAGATATAAATCTGAACAGAAAGATGAGAAACCAGAAATGTGCAGCTGGAAATCTGTAGAAGCATGAAACAATATCTAAAATGCTAAAAAATTTGGATTTAGGGCACACTAGGACTCATATGCCACTTTTGGCATACCAATCCCATTCTAGGGTTTCTGCACTAGAACAAGAATCTAGCAATGTAGACTCAAAATCTTCATAAATTTAGAAAATTGCCTATAGTGGGACTCATATGCCACTTTTGGCGTATCAATCCCATTTTGTTGTTTTGAAAATTCAAATTCCAGATCTACTCTCCAATCTCTCTTCTTCCTTCCCAATCTGATTTTTGGATGCGAACCTATAAAAATAACTACTAAACATAATATAGTTTTGATTTTCTTATGGGGGATTTGCCTTGGTCAAACCCCTAATTTAGTAATTAAACCTTGAGAGAAATAATGGATCTTGAATGCAAATGTGAACATAAACCCTAACCTTAAGTGTGTCTAAGATTATAAAATCTTAAATGTAATGCAACCTTATTCTATTGTGCTAGAATGATATGCATGAATAAAAATATGAAGATGAATAAATCACTTTGAGAGATTCCTAATCACCCAAATGAGCCCTAATAATGCATGTACCTTCCTTAGGTTGAATGTGGAATGATAATGAAGGATGGAGTCACTTAAGAAACAAGTCATTATGCTTGGCTTGATGGCTAGTTGCATCTCCCCAACCTAGAATCCATCATGATTCACCATAGGCAACCATAATCAATCCTTGATAATGTTAGATCTTGAATGAAAGTGAGATTGAAGACCTCTAAAAACACTACAATGCTGCTCCAAGACTTTAACTTTGCTTGCTACTTTCTTTTGAATTATCTTGTGAAAGAATGCTTGAATACTTGTGAATGCTTAGATCTTGAAATTGCTCTTCTAGATTATTGCTTAGATGAAATAATGACTTAGAAGCTTGTTTATATAAGCAACACACCTAATTTACCATCATTTAGATCTCAAAAGGTGGCATCAACCAAAAATTTGAATTAGAAACTTGAATTTCTCGCTCAACCCCTAAAAAGGGGCTAAATGGGATTCATACGCCACTTCTGGTGTATGGGTCCCACCTAGGGGGTCTCATACACCCAAGCTGGCGTATGAGTCCCACCCTAGCTTTTTGGGATGGATTGTTAAAATCTTTAATGTTTTTGATGATTTTGTTGAGATTTTAGTTGAAATAAGCCTTGAGATCTTTAATAAAGGGTCTTAGGGGCCTATTAATCATGATTAAAAGGGTATTTAATGTAAGGGTGCTAAAATAGGTCCAAATTAAGTGTGAAATTATACCATTTTCAAGAGCGTACAATTTTCTACACTACATTTAGCCCCCACTTTAGCACCCATATGCCTCTACATGCATATGCAAGCTAAAGGAATCCAAATAGTAAATTTCATAAAATGATACTCATAAAGGTTCATTCACAGTACAGGAGAATGAAGCCCCCACAGTAGATATCTGCAAAACTACAATGTAAGGAACCACATCCTACAACACAAATTCATTAGTCATTCAAAAATCTTCTTATCTAACTTCTTCTAGAAATCAAATTTGAGGGTAAATGTATGCCCCCCTTGATTTTGCTTGCTTTATGGAGGTGGAATCAAGGTAGCAATCTAACCACATCGAATTTGATAATTCATATCATAGGGTATTTCCAAGTACCATACCACATAGTGATAGACATTTTATGAGAATGAGAGTGGAACTGTGATCCCAATGTAATAGACGACATCAAAAATGGAGTTCGCTAGCTCCCGATATGCTAGTTTGAATGAAAGAATGCACTTTTAACGCTAATATAGTAAAAACCTAATTTTAAACATGTATAAGAGTAAAAAGTCAATTAATTTGTAATCATTTTGTCTTTTACCTTCTTGCAGCTTGACTTTGTTGGAGTGATTGAAGATGTTGAGCCGACAAGAGTATGTGCCTCTGAGACTCAAGATCATGCGGGAGGAGGTAACCTGTGGTGAGCTGTAGCATCAGGTGAGTTGATTTTTTTATACCTTATCTTTGTCCTTACGCATTTAACTTATGTTTTTACACATTTCTAAGTTAATTTAGGACCCTAGAAGAAAATTTTGCAAAGAATCCCTTTTTTCATGAAGTGTCCCCTTTTTTCGCAAAGTGTCCCCTTTTTCGTAAGTGTCGCACAATTTTGCAAAGTGTCTCATTTCTTTGCAAAGTTTCCCAAAAAGGAACTAAAGTATCTAGGACCCTTAGAAAAGTACACTAGAACAAATTTAATACACTTTCATGACTTTTGATGTGTAGATTTGAGATTTTAGAATGCTTATAAGACATATTTTTTCTTTTTTGCTAAATTCCACCCCGATCATGACAGTGTCTCAAAGACAAACAGTTATGTCACCTTCTAGACTTGGTCTCAATATTATCAGAGGCAGATACACAGAGTTTATAGAGAACTGGTTTATACTAGGCATATCTCATGCCTCCCATGAGATACCATGATGCTATGTTGATGGCATTGGCTGAGAGGTGCGATGCAGACACCTATACGTTTCATCTTCCTATAGGTGAGATGGTGATCACCCTAGAGGATATACACCACATTCTTCAAGTTCTTATTCAAGGTGAGAGAGTTCGTTTTGCAAGGGATCAATAATTTCATGAGATGAAATATGATATACAGTTCTTCCTTGGAGGTATGATTCAGGATGAGATCGTGGGGTCGCGCATTGAGTTATCATGGCTACTCTACTCACGAGCACTACTTTTTGTATAGATCATTATTTTTATAGTGGCACTAGTACTCATCCACGATGGTTGGGGAGCACATCTAGATGGAAACTAGTCCACATGATGTGATGGATGGTGCACTAGAGGACCGTATATGCTTGGGGCTGCAACATCCTTGCACATTTTTATTATGATCTTGGGTGGTTCATATACCACGAGGTCGGCAATATGGTTCATTGTACCCTACTACAGGTTTGGTTCCTAGAGCATATCACATGCACTAGGTTGACACGCTTTCCATCTATATTATCCCTAGGATATCCTCGCACATTTAGTTATCCATTTATGTGGTTATGGTAGTATGGGGATTTACATTTTTAGAGGGTCAAATTCGACCAGCTAGATCAAGAGGAGATCCTATGGAGACCATTCCAACTGATACCACAGTGGCCAGATGAGACCCAACAATTGAGGAGGATGCAGATGGATAGATTTATACTAGGAAGACATAACTACGTAATAAGACCATTCTAATACGATCATGTCATACGACAATTTGGGAAGATATAGGAAAATTGTCATTGCTTATGGTTTAAGACACAGAACAACAATCTTCTACACTCTCATTCAAAAATGCCCTAGATATCTCAATCCAAGGATGAAGTATAGGAAAGGAATCTTGCAAGGTACTATCCTAGGGTATGATTAATGACTAAAAGAGGGTTCACCACCAAGCCCTACAAGAGCGTACAACTTTCAAGAGCGTATAATTTTCTACATCACAATGGGTAAAAATTATTACATAATAAAGTTTAAGGTTCCACCTTCCATATAAATTGAGTTGATAATTAAAATACCCATAGTCATGATTAAAACCACCCTTACAAGGCTACCCAAATTTATTTTCTATGGTTAAAGATATTATTGAGAAGGAGAATGAATATATGGTGTCAACTTGTTTCTTTGGTTCTGATTAGAAGTTAAGGTTTAATTTATTGTAAATTTAAATAAAATATCTCATAAAAAGAAATAATTCCTTAATTGTAAACCTATCTTTGGTGTAAACAGCTACAATAAATCCCAAGGATTTTAATTTATCATTTATCAAGAATTCATTTTCCTTTATATCTATAATTAAAATAGTGGTTTATTATTTTTTAAAATTATGCACATGTGGCCTTTAATATACCAAATTTCTCTATATTTTATGGGTATTATGCATTGCTAATATCCCTAATTCATACAATCATTACATCATCATGAACACCTTGTAGTACCTTTAATTTAAAATTTTCTACATCAAATTATGGTTCACCTATGAATTCCTAGACCTTTCCTATGATAAATCCTAATACTATTTGACAACAGAATCAACATACTCTTTTTCTCATAGGGAATATGATGTGGAAGTCTATAATATAGTTCCACCAATTTCAAGGATTGTTACCTTTATTACCAACCTTGAAGACATAAATTCATCTCATTTTTTTGTAACAACATCCTTTCCCTCACAAATTGCACTTAAGTATTGAACTTTATTTGGAGTAAAAATCCTTCCATAATTAATAGATTGTGATACACATTATCTACTCAGAATAAAGATTTTTGAAGAGCACTATGTTATATAATGTTGACTAAATCAAGTGAAACCATCCTTTATCAATATTTAGGCATGGCTTGAGAAATTATCATGAATTCTAGATTTGATCATCACATTTGGTTTAAAATTAATAGTCTTTGTCTATTTAGAGTTCATACCCAATATTCCATAAGTAGAATTGGTAATAATACTCTTCCATATCACTGGTGAAGTTAATTTTTAGCCTCCACAAGGACTATATTATAAACTTACATATCACATAGTCCCCTATAATCATCACATTCAAAGATAATACTTATGATATACATTCATTATACTATCGTGTTTCCTTCTTTGTAATTATGGATGTTTACATACTACAATATCTAACATAAAATCCCTCTTCTATTAAGATTTGATGAATGCCTTGTCTCTCGTAATTTAGGTAAAGCACACACTAGAAAATATATGGAATTTAGATTTATATTTTCCAATTACATGTTTCTTGACATTTTCTAGAGAATTTTTTAACACATTCATTATGAACACATCCTTATTTATACTTTTGTAGTCTAGATACTATGTTCATCATAGTAGATACAAAATCAAAATGATAACATTTTACTAAATTACGTTAGTTATGTTTTGGTGAATATATAAATCATTTCTATAACTCTCATCATAGGATAGGAAAGGAGGAAGCTATCAAAAAAATCCATTGGATTGGAAGTTCTTAAAATCTTCTCAACAAATTTAGTTTATGAATTTCTTACAATCATTATATTCCATAAGATGATATTTATTTGAGAAATTTTTCAAACAACTCACATGCCCTATTCCTAGTAGAATTATGAATAAACATGAGACATGGGATCAAACAATGAACATAAATATCTTACATGCAATAGAGCTGCGAAAAATGATTTGATATATCCTCAACATGAAAAACTTACAAAATAAACCTCAATAATCTTCAAGGAGATCATGAGAGATAATACATTGAGGGTGAGTTCTTTATAGGTTTAACCCTAAATGATAAAGGGATTAGATAATGACAAGTCTCATCATACAATATGATGAGATAGAATGATCTAATAAATGTGCACTCTAGTTAACATAAAAAAGAACTAAGTTTAGCTTAAGTGCATGAAATGAATTAGACTAATAATCAATTAAAAATTAATTAATTATTAGCTAGTTCATGATTACTCTAACACCCTCCCTTAAGTGAAAACTTAGGGAGTAGCTCAAACCCCTAAAAATAGAATGCATGATAGGTATCAAAAAATAAGGCCTGATGAGGTACCCATGTACAAACAATCTAATCTCTCACAACTAGAGAAAAAAAGAGAAGATCTCATGGGAAAAAATTCTCTCCAAAAGAGAGAAAGGTGAATGAAGGACCAATAAGCCTCCAAAACAATGACCCAAAAATAATAGGAACATGAAGAACACACAAGAATGAATAAGATGTAGACTATTGTCAAATGATGAATGTTATAGTGTTGAAGTGAAGAACCTCCTTTGAAATAGATGATGATCAGGATAAAAAAAGATAATAATCTGCATGAGTGACCCTAATGACACTACTTGAATCGGATGGAAAACAAAAGGCAAAAAAATTGAAATCAAAGATACAAATAGCATACGTACCAATAGTCTAAAGAATATGGATCAAGTGAAAATAGGTCACCTCCAAAAATAGGAACGTGAGAGTGTCCATATAGTAAATTCTCTATCTCATAGAAGTGTTTGGGTAACCAAAAACTACATCTACTTAATACATAGGAATAAGAACTAGATACATAGATCACTGCAAAAATCAAACCAAGGAAGTATTAACCCCAACGGAATAAATCCCCGCATAATGTGGAAAGTGAGAGCCAAGACAAGCTGACTAAAACTATGTCACCAAGAAGTGCATGTAGGAGAACAAAGAATATCTAAATGTGTACATGAAATTACCTACAAATTAAAAGGGTGTGCAAACAAGGCACATATGCATGAGGTAATAATCACTAGGATTCAATGTTGTCATGGAAGGAACACTCACTTGACAAAGGTGTGATGGAAAAAAAAATGCACCCATAACCCACCCATAACACTTTATAACATAGTGAAAATACAATAGACACAACAACATGTGTGAAATCCCCAAAAAGATAAACACTAGAATGACACTTTATCTCTATGTATCTATAAAAGAGAAATTTGATGCAAAAGACGCTCAAAATACCCAAATATGACAAAATATTAGAAATACATATAAAAAATCCTAGAACAAGTCATTCCATGCAAACATGAAGTTTCTAGGAAATCTAAAATATCCAAGTAATTCACTAGAATGTGAAAACACAAAAAATGAATAAAATGTACCTAGAGAAAAATTTGGAAAAAGTGCATAGATGGCTAGGAAGAGCTTTGAAAGACCATTCCAAAACCATTGGAATCGCGAAAAATAGAACAATAGGTCAAATTTTGTGATCTCGGGAATGAAAAAACACATCTAAATTTGATAGGTGATAAAATGTTCTAATAGAAAAATCAGATAAAAAGATAGCACCATTGGATAGTGCTCAAAACTAGCTTTCCAATTATATCTTTTTTCCCAATTTCAATAACCGAGCAAAAAGTTATCACAATTTTCCCAATCTTGCTAAAATTACAAACAAAAAAAATGTTTTGCCCCCAAGGGTTGGGAAATGGTTGCCTATATGACTCTAAGTTGGTTGATTTATTTCTTTAAAAAATAAATAAAATCAAAGAATATTTCTGATTTTCTCTTGTAACCCTAGTTGAAGAAAACCTTCATAAATTGAGAAGGGGTTTGTTGAATCCATGCTCTAATACCAGGTTAGAATTGTGAATAAACATGAGACATTGGATCCAACAAAAACAAAAAAACACCTTCTAAGACACCTAGTTTTGCACTAGTAGAGAATTTTATTAATGGTTATCACATTTGGATTTACACCTAATAATTATGTGTGTATGATGTTTATAAAGACTTTACAACAATTCCACTTTTACTACACATATATGAGACCATATTTATATTAAAATATATATTTTATGTTTATTAAACATTTAAACTTCTAGGTCATTAGAACATTGATGATGGTAGAAAAAAGTAGTGATTGTCCCATTTGGTTGAAAATTAAAAAGGGAAGACTAATAGAGGCCAATAAAAAACATGTTTCTAACTAAAAAATATGAAGCCAATCTACCACAAGAAAAGGAAATGATCGTACAACACCTATAGTAGACTTGTGGTCCCAATAGAGGGATATGCTTATGAAGGAGCATAGAGAAAGAGACATCCCTATACTTATCCATGGAACTATATGTACTACATGTAAGATATAAAATATATAAGTGATGAATGAGAGACATAACATAAAAGAGAGATAATATATGGGAGAGAGACATAACATTTAATAAAGGATAGAAAATAAATAAATCTATGAGAAAATTTCATATGAGAGATAAATAGATATTGAGAGACTAATATATTTATGCACATGTCAATATAACAGAGATATGATGGGTAAGTGCAAGAAGTTGGGTCCATAAAATGTTCAAAAAGTGGAAGTGTTTTTGCTGATTTTCAGAATTTGTCACAGTTGTAATTAAAATTTGAATCACTTACACATTGAATTTTTAAAAAATTTAGTAATATGAAATTTATTATTTTGAGTTTACTTTTCAAATATATAATTTATTCTAATACTCAAATGATAAAAACTAATTTTAGTAGGCATGCATAAAAACCACTTTTTAATTCACTTTTTTAGGATCATACCATGTACATGTGCGAACACCATAATTTGACCTAACTAAAATTATTTTTTTAATTCCTTTTAGAAAAAAATGTGTATTATATTGAATATTGAGGTGGATATTTTTAAATTTATTTATTTATTAATTTTTTATTTTCCCTAATTGTTGTTTTTGAAAACCTTCATGTACGGATAACATAATTTGACCTAAACTTATCATTTTTTTGAGTTTTGTTTTTTCATTGTGTAAATATTTTTTCATATATTGATTTCATATATATATAAAATAAAATTAGCAAATTAAAAGTTATTAAAAAATATGAAAACCTGACATTTCAAGTTTATGGACTAGTTTCCTCATAAATTAATTAAAAAATAAAAAACTAATTCAATCATAAAAAGATTATATATTTCAAAACTAGACATTGTCATCTATAATGGGTTTTAATTTCATAAAATAATTCTAAAAAAATGCATCAACCATATTACCAAAGTTTTTTCTCTTAAAATTGTCATGACCTTGTACTTGTAGGTCCAAGGCTAAGGGTTGGGTTTCCACAACTTTTCTAAGCCTAAAACCAAATGAAAATCATGTATTGTGAGTTTCAAACTTTTTGGAATGAGTACACACTTTAAAATGGGTACCTATTTTAAAAAATGAATTGGTACCTATTTTAAAGTTGAAAATGATGTACTTCCTCTAAAAGTGGACCCAACCTCTTGCACTTACCCTGATATGATTTGATATGTGTATTTGATGAATGTATGAATTCTTTATTTTATTCATGTATAGTATAATCCATCACACTAATCTATAGTCCACTACATATATTCTAATTCTCTTTCTTATCCATCACATTTGGGTATTTAAATAAAATTCATTAATAAATAATATGGATGAAAACTATAGAATAGACTCCCTTTAATCAACATGTGGTTATGTTACTAGGACCTTGTAAGTTTTTGGAAAGGAGAGGACCAAACCTTGGAAAAAAAGTGATGAGGAAATTTAATTGGAAGGAAGTGAATTTGATAGTTTGCATAAAACACACTAGACCCTATTACATGATAGGAGTTATGAACCTAGGGGATAAAAAATTGAAATGAGAGAATCTTAAAAGGTAACTTGAAGAGATGCAACTACTAATGTAGGTCTAGATTAAGTCACTAGGGATGAATAAAAGAAACAATGAAATGTAAAATTAAAAAAAATACCCATGGAAAAGGGAAACAAAAAAGTATTGAGTGAAATTTTTTAAGTTATCCAGATGGAAATGGAGATGAACATGGAAGAGAAGAGATAGAAATAATTCTAGGAGAGATAAGAAATATAATGCAAGATGATGGAGAAGGCTATGGGTTCCTCTTTAGAGTGTAATGGGAGGGCTATTTATTTAAAGGTTGAGAGTGTTAAAAGGTTAGATATTTTTCATCAGAATGATAGATAGTACCACTCAATAATAATGATACATCTAAGAAAATAATCAACTATATTAGAATATTAGAAGAATATTTTACCAAATTAACATAACAGATGAAAGAATATGATGAATTTAAGGGTTCATCAAAGGGAGTGATTAGAAATAGAATTTATTAGCTATGGTGTAGAAGTACGAGTGCTTTGGAATTTAAAATTTTAACTAATGAACCATATTGTTAATTGTTGTGTCTTACACCCATGCCCCATTTTGAATTTCAAAATAAGAACCCCATTTTTATCTCTTTTCTTCTCTTGGGTTTCTGTAATATTTTCTTATTTATTTTTTCTTTTCCTTTTGGTATATTTTTCTTTTTGCTTATTTATTTCCTTATCTTTTTTAGTATGTTGCCTTTAGTTTTTTTTTAATTTTAGACTTGGTCGTTTAGGAATGCCTTCTTAGGTATTCTTGAAACCTCGATATACTATAGTCAAAATTTTAGATTTGGTAATCCTAACATGTATTTTGAACTATCTTTGAAACCTTGATGCCTATATGATGATGTCATCATAACCTACCTCCATGGCTTGGCATTAATGGTGACCTACTCACTTGTGTATTTCCTCCCTTTTATTTCTCATTTAACAAGTTTTTGTTTATCTTTTTACCTTTATATTTTCTCTCATGGTATGGTGATTCCAAAACCCTTGTTGCATGATTGTAATCTCGAGTTAAAAAATTTTAAACATTCTATTTATGGAAAGAAAAACCATGTTCAATTTTATCATAGTTCTCATAGACATTCTCAGGTTTTGGACTATGTGCATGCTAATGTTTTTGGTCCTATAGTGTCAAAAAAAATCCTTTACATTTTCACATAGTGTTTTCATCCCCCTAATTAATTGAACTTAATTAAGCCTCTAATTGGCCCAATTATGTATTTAAAAGTCTAATTAATTTTGTTTTCTAAATGGAGAACCTACATTAAGAAATTGCAAACATCAAACTACACATCTTGAAAAATGTGTGTCCTAGATTTAGGGCCTAGGACCCATTCTCCCAAGGGAGAATGCATCCTCCTTAAGTTTAGGACCCCATTTTTTAATATGTTATTGGTGAAATTTTTATGGTTCAAATTCAAACTACAATTGTCGCCCTTTTAATCAAAAAATTATAAAATTACCTATAGATACAAGGTCTTTTTATCATTTCAAATCTTAGAATTTTTATGAGAGAATTCCTATAGTAAATATTATTGTCAAGAGCATTCAAGAGTAGATTTATTAGTCTTCTACATCAAAAATCAATATCAAGGTCATCATGTCAAAGTTATTTGCATTCATGCATGTTTTTGGAGCTAACATTATGATGTAGGTTTCAAGCATTCAAGCATCCAATCAAGCCATTTCATGCAAGATCCAATCCTTGGAGTGATGTGTTAGACCTCAGCCCTCCAAGGTTATCCATTAAAGGATTCGGTGAGTTGCAACAAGCTAGCATTCATTCATCATTCCTTCCTTTCTTTATTATTTCATTTCAAGGTTTAATTACCACAATGGGGTTTGACCAAGGTAAACCCCTATTCACCAAAAAAACACATGTTTTCTCTTATTTGTATGTGTAGATTTACAAGTGAAGAAGGATTGAAGATTGATCAAAAGTAATTTTTTGCAAATTTGTCGAAATTGTCATCAAAGTTGTCAAGACACAAAATCTTACTTGCAAAATTTATTTATGACTTTCCGATAGCAAGGTTCGAAGAAATTAAGAGTGTAGATCCAAGAGCAAAGGATTGTGAAATCAGATTTTGGACCCTTGTAGCAAGACCCATTCGCCCTAGGGTGAATCTATCCCATGAGGACACTCAACAATAAAATTTTGTGATTGGTACACATCAACTTACCCTTCTCAAATCTGTTGAAAGTCTGTTGTTTCTAATTGTGTTATTCTTTAAATTGATGATTCAAGTTTCACATTACATAATTGAATTAATTTAGTATTATTGGATTTTCTCCCAAAAGTGTATTTCAGGAACATTTACCCTATCTTGTCATAAGGAAAAACAACAAAGATCTACAATAGGGTTGACTCACCTAAGGGTTTAAATTCCATCCTACCTTTGGGGATCTATTTTTCCTAATGAAACAAGAAAGATAGGTGCATCATATATCCAATCATCTCATTTAGATAAACCTATTTTTCTTTCATTTTATTTTGTTGAACCCGACATTGTACATCTTAATATCTAATTTGGAGGTCATTAAAACCATAGATCTAGGATTTGTATTAGTTTGCATTGAAATTGCATAAATTTTCTTTCTATTTAGGGTTATCAAAATTGTAATGTCACTTTTCCTCTTCTGGTTATTAAGCATTAGCAGTGGATTTAATATAACAAATATTAGAGTTTACAATATGCAATATTATCAAAATAAATGTGAATAATTAATGTAAACTATAAACATGGGACAATTAAATAATTAACATAATAAATGGAATAACACCACAACATAGATTAGTCATATAAATAATATTCCCAATATTTTTGAATCAATGGTTCTCAATACTTATCTTAAAGTCATGGAAAGGTTGATATCTGACACTTAGAGGAATGGTTATAGGTCTAGGTTGTTTCCCGACACAAACACCCCGGAGAAACCGGTTCTTGCACATAACCAACCTTACTTCACAACATAAACTTGACCTTGGCTAGGACACTCTCAGGTGTATTTTGTACCCCAATATGGACACATACTGTGTTCCCCTTCTCCCAATGTGTAAATTCCCGCCTATGACCCTAACCTTCACTCCTTTGTGCCCTTTTAGTTCCCCTTTCTTTTTTCTCTTCTCTCCTTGAATGTTCTCCATCCTTCCATGCATTTTTATATGTCTCACATGAATGATTTATATATCCTTTTAAGGGGTGGTTTCCAAATCATCACACCCTTTCACCAAGGTTGTCTTTTAACAATTATTTAAATAAATAATTATGCTTCCCCTTTTTAAAGAATGTTTACACATATTTTTTATTAATCTCTCTTTTAACCAAAGGATCATAACATCTTTTATTTTCTATCTCCCTTTTAATTATACAGGGTTATTTAATAGATTTATCTTCTCTTGGGGAAAAATTCACATAACAATTATCCCCCTGTAAATTAGTTGTTGTCCTATGTAGCATGAGATATCTACATCACAACTCAAAAACACATAATCAATAATTGAAGAAACTGATATTGAATACATTTATTTTGCATATATTTCTATATATATTTTTTCATCTACATCCCTTTATTTGTTTCAATTCATAGATCTCTCTTTTATTTTTTCAAGAGAATTTTTTTGTCAATCAAAATTATAACATGAATTTTACATACGTATTAAAAATTTACAATTGAAGAAACTAAGGCTATTATATATGTTAATCATATATATTTTAATTCTATCAATTTTCTCTCATGTAACCCATTTTCTTTACTGTAGATGTTTTCCTTACTTACATGTAACTTCAACGTTAAATCTATAAAATTATTATCATGTGTTGGCATACATTTACCTAATGAATAACATGCATAACCCATACTCTGTAGTTACTCTATCAGATTTAACATTTTACCCACTCATGTAACTCCTTCAAAGTATTAAAATGTGAGCACACGCACACAATAATTACTATACATATCCAATATTATGTGGTCACTCATAAACATAAAAGTATGATCTATAACGTCAACATACATGTTGGGCTTTGCAAAATGAGCATGAAGTATGGATGGTTTGTGTTGGTTTTCTCTATGTTATCATTGATGTCAACCTGGTGATAATTATATGGGAATTCTACTTGGTTTACCGGAAGTTGTTCTCTACTGGTAATACTCTTTTGTGATGGATCAGTGTGTTGGTACTTGAGTTTGGAATTCACCGCAAGATCTGACATGACTCTAATCTCTTAACCATGTTATCATGACTCATTTAGATAGTTGTATCCTATATCTTGAGATGTCTTTGGTTGTGAGAAGTTATTTCTGACAAATTTCAACTCTATATTATACTGTTGTTATGTGCTTGGCATACTATGTTGGAGACTCTGCATTTTATTAAGGTGAACATTTGTATGCTACGGTTTTGTTGATGGTCTCTATGTTGGTGGTATGATGGGAAATTAATGTTTTCTCATATTCAGAAGGTGTTTGCTTTGAGGTTTATTTGTTGGTTTGGATAATTGTGTTTTAGTCCTGGTCGACATAGTGTATGCAATGGTATTATGGAGACTAGCTATGTTTTATGGATGTTACTCGACTTGGTATAATACACTACATGGATTAAATGTTTAAATTCTACATGGTTCTGACAAAGAGAGTTTGGATTAATTTTTTTTCATCTAATTAGGCCAACCTAATTGATGAAAAAGATATACTTGTATATATAAGATATTTTGAGGAATGAGAGTAGAGGAGAGCGAAGAGTGGTGTGTGTGTGAAAGTGTGTTGAAGAAAGGTACAAGCCTAAATGTGTTATCAGTTGAGGATCAATGAAGATTTATTGAACAATTGGTGTGTGTGGCAATGCTTCATATTCTAAGCTTCATTGGAACTATACCCTACACATTGAAGGTGTATTTCATCAGTTCAACTTTTTGGCGGTGATCCATTATATTTGTATCTTGGTAGTTAGCCATCTTTTGTACTCGGGAAATGAGCCTTTTTAAGGACAGTGATTCATGGAAGTGAGCCTTGTAATATTTTGTATCTAGATATAATATATTGTGAGTTAACCCTCACCGCAGTTTTTCCTTCTCTGGATTTTCCACGTAAAAATCTTGGTGTTCATGTGTATGGTTGCATTGATATGTTCTTATGTTCCTTCTTGTTGATTCAGTCAAATTTGTGATAATTATTAGATGGATTTTGTTATGGTTTTATGGAATACTGATTCACCCCTCTCTCAATATTCTAGATGTTAAACAATTGGTATGAAAGCTTGGTTCCTCGGATGAAGCCTAACAGCTTGAGGAAGGTCCCAGAATTTGAGTATAAGAATTTTTTTCCTCTGGAAGTGATCTCTACTAGATATTCAAAAGAAATAGAAGATCCGAAGGACAAGTTGATAAAAGCAAATGAGTATATTGAAAATCTGCAAGGTAAAAGTGTTGAAGCATGAGATGTATTGGATAAGGCAGATGAAATTGCCTCCGACCTGTTGCAACAACTGGATGAGAAGAAAAGAATTCAAGAATGTAAGGAAATTGAAATTTAGACGAAGATGGATGAATGCATGAAGCTTGAGGAAGAAGTAGAAATCTTGAGATCTAGTCTGGAAAAGGAAAGAAGTTTTGAAGACAAATTTAAGATAAGCTCGGCAATGCTTGATAAGTTGATTACCTCTCAGAAATTGGCAATGGATAAGAATGGTTTAGGGTTTGAGGAAGGTCAAAGAGAAAAAGAGAAAAAGACTTTGTTCAGAGATAGACAAATCAAGGATCTAAGAAAGAACTCTAGAAGAACTCCTATTGAACAATCTAATGTTAAAAGGTATTTATCTTTCAATGGTGTTTTTTATTTATGTGAGAAATTTATTCATAAGGCAAAGGACTACAAAAGTAAGATGAATGATTCTTTATCATTCCCCGAAAAATGTCTTAAGTGTAAGAAGATTGGATATAAATTTAATCTATGTGAAGATAAGTTGGATAAAATAAAAGATGGAAAGAAGAATGTTATTTGTTGTAAGTATAGCAATGTGAAACACTCTATTAATAATTGTAGAAGAAGAAAGAATAATTATCCGATGAAGAAGAATGATCAAATCATTGATCTGAAAGAAGCAAGAAAGGAAATGAAAAATATTTGGAGAAAGAAAGGATAATTAAAGAAATATTTGTAATCATTAGTCTTATCTATGCTGACCTCTTGTGCAGATAATCCCATCAATTTTAAGACAAGTAGTGGCTAAGGGGGAACAATTATCAGAAAATCTAGTAAACCCCTTCATTGATACTTATGTCACA
This sequence comes from Sequoiadendron giganteum, assembly GCA_007115665.2. Taxonomy (NCBI): domain Eukaryota; kingdom Viridiplantae; phylum Streptophyta; class Pinopsida; order Cupressales; family Cupressaceae; genus Sequoiadendron; species Sequoiadendron giganteum. The sequence continues at coordinate 622,430,064 of CM021104.1, forward strand.
TCATGATAGAAGTATGTTTAATGTGGTAACAAAATTAAGGAATTTTCTCAGTTGCATGTGTGAAGGATGAGGTCTGCAGAATTTGAAAGAATGGAGGCATACACAATTTCCAAGATAATCTACCTACGATTTGAAGCATTTATTGCAAAATCATTTGGAATGAAAGGAATAAATTCATATAATTCAAGAGGCTTATGTATTTTGAGAGAAGTGTGCAAAGGAAGTTTAGAGGGAAATTCAGAGTTTCAAGGTTTGAAGAAGAAATCAAGTGGGTTTGAACTGAACTCCAGAAGTAGGATATCTATAGATTCCCTCTTGGAATTTACAGAGGTATTCCTATTTGCACAATCTTTCACTTTTATTACTATGGATAATTCAAAGGTTGTGAATAGAGCGGATAAAGTGCAAGTTAGTTTGAAGAGATATTTGAAGAATGTTTCAGAAGAGTCTATTGGTGTGTTCTCTCACATCCCTCCAAGAGTTTTTCCCACAAAATATATCTATGCATTTGTTTACTGCAAGATAGAAGAAATGTTGTTAGTTCAATTGAGCATGTTATGGAAGAATTAATTGGAAGAGAGTGTTGATTCCTACAGAATGTTAGTTGAGAATAATTTAGATGTTTAAAGAAAAGTCTCTTTGTTTGAATTTGAGAAGAAGTATATTCGATGTTTTGAGCAGAATTCATGATGAATCTTTGTGGATTGATGAGACACATTTGATTACTAGAGAAGCAATCAGATATGTAAATGGAAGACTATGGATGAGTAAGAGATAATTGAGGTTACATGTGTGAATCTTGAAGGGAAAGATATTGATTTGAGATCAATTGTGGATCTGATAATAAGGTATGTTGCTATGGTCATCGGTAATAAAGTTTCTATTTCTAGCAATGACCTTACACTTTCTACTACTTTTATACATAATGTTGTTGATATGGTGAAAATAGGTATGGATTATGACTTGTTTGAATTAATTCATATACATATTTTGAATAATTTCAAGGAAATCAAGAAGAATAAGAACATATTTCAATATGGCAATTTGGTTGTCTGTTTACTTTTCTACTTTTTGAGAAAACTACCATTAATAGGAAGGATAGAATGGTCAAATACAAAGCCTATCTCCCATCAAATCAGGAACTTCATGATACATATTGGTAGCTCGGATGCACAACAAACTGCCCTTGCTGCATTGTTTGGAACATTTCAGATGAGGATGAGTAGAAGGATTAGAATTCTAGTAAGTGTTGTTGAAAGGTACTTCGAAAGCATCAATTTTCTTGTGTTTACAATTTTTCGTCGCATGGAAGTAGTTGAATCAAGGTTGGTTTGGATATTAGAATTAGATTATGAAGTGTTAGAGACTAAAGTTGAAAATTATGCTAAAAATTTTTGGAAAGCCCCAAGAACCACAGTGTAGAAGGTACCTCTGATAGCGCAATCGGAACAGCGAAGAAAAGGAAGAGTGTTGTTAAGAAAGAAGTTGAAGAAGGAAGTGAGTTTGAGAGAGCTCAACATGAGCATGGAAGAATAAATATTCAAAGATCTTTGGAAGAATTGCAAAAGGTTATTCCCGGTGCTAATTTTGATTCATCTATTTCTCTTATGGAGAATATGTGTGGCATGTGTCAGCCTCCTACAAAGATTTTAAGAACTAAGCTCTTGCGGTTGTGATTCAGAAATTAGACATCTAACCTGAATAGCTATTTCAATCATCATGAAGGTGCATTTAAATTGTCAACCCAGGGACGTAAACTTGAAATGGGTCAACATTGTATGTGCACTAAGAATCCAAAGTAGCCATATTCATCCTATAGCTAAGAAAGACACAATATTGAAAGTAAATTGCCTAGAAGGAGATAACATAAATATTGAACATCAACCAATAACTAGACTAAACTGAAATGCATAACATAAATGAAAAACTGAGTGAATAAATAGGAAACTACTTTGTCCTCTTTGGCTATAGGAATGGTCACAGAATGGAATTCTAGTGGCTGCAGGAACAGTCAGTGCCAGATTCTTAAATAATTACTAAAAAAAAAATACTAACTAAGCTAAAAGACAGAATACTCACCAAGTGGGGCCCCTTGGATAAGTATTCCCTAAAACTAAGGTAAACTCAGATGCACGAACTTATAACTTCATTTCATTCAGTAGAAAACATGAGTACAATCAAGCAACATAATTATATTGTTGAAAAACTAAGAGTGTGATTACATCATCAAATTAGCATTCTTTGACTAGCTGGCACTCAAAAGGAACATCTGAGCCTTATTTATCTAGTCACCCAACAAGGCAGTCAACTCTGACAAAACCAGAGGATGCCACATTAGGAAAAACGCAGAAAGAGAGGAAAGGCGGCTATGCATGCACATAATCTATCAGACATGCCTACCTTAACGTGACTCTAGCATAGCAGTAACGCCTAAATATGCTCAACGGACATTTAAGAGAATTTACAAGGTTGTTATAGTTTGATTTGCATGATGAATATTTCCATCGTCAAGAGCCTTCCTTCATTGAATGTCCACCTTGTTGACCGATATGTTAGATGCCCAACTGGAGAAATCTTCTTGAATTGCAAGCCTTAATTATATTTGTATAATAATGTTAGTGCACACAACAACTACATATCCCTAATCATCTTAAAGTGGCATTCATTAATCACATGCAATATTAACACAGATGGTTCCTATAGCATGTCAATATCATTTAAAAGTTATGAAAATAAGTTCATGTCCAAGGTCTATGGTTTTAAGGAAATATTATAAAAAGATCAACGTTTGAGCATCAAATTCTTATGACAACTAGAGAAAATGGACAATAACTCTATCAATAATTAAACCATAAACTAGACTCATCACTCCCCCCAACCTAATGTCTTGTTGGTCCTCCAACAGAGGAAGAATTATGTTTTTGCTTGGTCAATGCCCTAAAATTTGCAACTGCTAGTTGTCCAACATCAATTTATGTTGTGTCTAAATTAGGATCCCAATAGAACTCATGTTGTCTGTCCAATCTGCTCCATCTCTGTCTCTCATCAGCTATGTCATACCTGTAATACCTAAATTTTTGCACAGGCCACAATAGGATAGGTGGTTGAAAAATCAGTGGAGGCCAGAATTTCCCTTTTGTTCTTCCAATCTACATATATCTATCAGCGCTCTTAAGTGCTACAGCATATTTGTGCATGGAATGAGGCTCAACTTTCTTCAAATCATTAATTAGGTTGTTCCACCTTTGTGATAGGCATCCCATTACAGATTCTCCTGTGGTTCTTGTCATCTCCTCATATTTTGTATACACTGCCTCTCTCTCAGGTAGGATCCTACTACCATAGTTTGGTCGGTATAGAATTTCATGACAATCCTTGTAAATTTCTCTTGGATGTCTAGATTCATCCCTAATGGGTAGGGGAATGCTGGATTCAATTTGCTTATAAGCCCTGAATTGCTTACCCCAACTAAATTTGTTTTTTATCCAAGACATGAATGCCCTCAATTGGACATCCCCAACATATAACAATGGATTCCAATCATGGTCTTTTGTCATAGCATAATTATGTAAATAAAATCCACACAACAAATTTTTCATTTTAGGAGCAGCAATCCGATAAGCATTGAAAAATTCAATAGGGGTCTCAATGGAAGGATTCAAACCTGAAAAAATTCTTGCTAGCTTAGAAGATAAGAGAAAGATTATTCTCCTTTAAATACAGAGCATAGACCCTCGGAGGAGCCCTGCAATCTAATATTGGTGGTACTAAATTTGTCATGGCATCCACCTTCTTCTTTAAAACAACATTGTTTTCATTCTTATTTTCAATCTCTTCATCCCTCTTTTCAATTTCCTTCTTTAGCCTGGGTTTCTCTGCTTTCCATTCTTCTTCCCTCCTTTGTATTTCTTTCCATAAGTTGAAGACTACCGTGTTCATTAAAAAATCATAGGGCCTATGAACTCCTACCAACATTTTACCTGGCACTTGTGCTTGCTCTTGGTAGAGTACCAGTTGTAGGGCTTCTGTTTGTTCAACCAATTATGGTTGCAAGGCCTCAAGTTCTTTTTTTTTCTCATGTTGCAAGAACTCTTGCTTTTGCACTTGTTGTAGGAGTTCCTAGCTTTCGTGGTTTCCAACTTGTTTTGTGATATCAGCAAGATCTACCAACATTAAGTTTGATGCTTCCTCAAATATGTCCTTTTCCTCGACATTTATCTGCTCCATTGGAGCTTTTGTATCCTCTCGTGATGTTTTTCTAGGTTTAGGTATTTCCTCGAGAGGTACACTAAAGGTTGGCCCAGCTGATCTTGATTTTCTGGGAGGGCTTTCATGTTTTTCTTTTGTTGCAAGAAGAACAGTGTCAACCTTTCATTTCCTAGATCTTGGCACTTCTCTTTCTACCATTTTCTTTTTAGCTTTTCCTTCCTTTAGTTCTTACTTCTTCTTTTGTGTCCTAGTTCCCATTAGGGTTCCAAGAGGAACATCATCATTAGAATCAGGGGAGGAACTTGCTTTATTAGAATGCTTTGTCTTAGAAGAAATAATCTCAATAGTTTGTTTGGTTCCAAGAGGGTTTCCACTAGGGCTTGCACCAGAAGTTGAGGCACCAAGATTGGCACCAACATTGCTCCCTCTCCTACTAACCCTACAAGGTTGAGGAAAAACCTTAGGTCACAAATGCTCTGGTCTAATTCGATCAATATTCAAAAATTCTTCCTAAGAAATATTAGACACATCATGCAGAGACTTTTCAACTAATTATTTGATCAGACAAAGGTGGGAAATAGAATTATCCCTACCTTTCTAGGTCTCGATCACCATGATTGAAAGAAGGTGGTATAGCATGTTGGGCACATTCATTCTCCTTATGTGCCTCATGTGGTTCAAGAGTTTAAAATGCACGGAATTTAAATTCGACTAGCGACATTCGCAGGTAGTATACTTTACAACATAAACTGCTACCTACTTCCATAGCTCGTGCAAAGAAGTTCTCTTCGCACCTTGTTTTTCTATACTCAATGGAGGGTCATTAGGTTCTATAAATTTGGCTCTAGACGACCTGGCGTCTTTGGTAGCAGGATAATGTTCACCGTCGGCAGGCAACCCTATAAATTTTGTAATTCTTTCCTCTGTAGTTGTGACTTCCAATCCTTTTACCGTGGCCTTTCCTTCAAACAATATCTGGGCGAATTTCAAAGCAGCATCTTCATCAAAACCATTCAGCTTTAAGAAATAATCTAGCCATCCACAATTTCTAAACTTAGCTAGGCAGGTGCATCTTGTGATAATACATCATGAACCGTGGGTTCATTTTGAATTAACCCACCTCCCATTGTCTGCAATCAAATAGTCACTCTGCAAAAACTTTCTTCCTACAATGCTGCCAAATTTCCAACATTGGTGTCGTATGAATTTTACCTTTTTGGCTTAAGATTATGATAGGAACAATTAAAGGTAGTAAAGGAGTAATAAATGCAGGCTATGATTAAGGAAAATGGTGGTGGTGGATTGTCATTTCACATACAAGTTCTTATCTCACTCAGAATTCAAATTGGCTCAATAACTTAAGTTTTTTTTATGTGAACAGTACAGACAGACATTCGTACATGGCATTGACATGTCCCCCCAACCTAAATTTGCACATTTGTCCTCACATGTGAGGTGGAATGTCCATTTGACAAGGGAAGGGAATAATTGCATGCTATTGCAAACGTCCATATTAATTCACAGCAATTAAATAAATTCACTAAAAAACAATTAAGATATAACAATTGATGTGCACGTACCTGAATTCATGGAAAACTTATTGCAAAGATTATGGAGAAATTACTAGTCACTTTTTCAAAAAATTAGTTGAGAAAAAAATGAAAGCGGAGCGAAACAAAAAGAAATGGAATGAAGCAAAATGAAATGATGACAACGTGATGGAAGAGAGAGAAAGGTGGAATGGATAGGTGGATGGGTGAAGAAGTGGACCTCCACAGAAGTGGAAGTCTTTATTATGACAAGTTACATACCTTAGTTAGCCAGAAGAAGGCACACTAGGTCCACTTCTTTCAGCTGTAGGAAGTTTGGATGTTGCATGCTAAGTGAATTGTTGCAAGAACAACTCCTTAGAAGTTGGCTTGTGATAAAATCTCAGGTGATGACCATTCACCAGCAACTTAAACCTGACAGGGTCAATGGTAGTAAGCTGAACAACTCCATTGAAAAATACTTCAACCACCTCATATGGTCTGAGCCACCTTGTCTGCAATTTTCCTACATTATCCTAATATCTTGATTCATAGAGCAGTGTCCAATCTCCAGGCTAAAATTTCTTATCCTTGATGAATTTATCATGCCATTTTATTCTCTAATTCTACACTACCTCTGTGTGATGCAAATTTGTCTTCCTCATCTCATCCAAAGCTTTCAGTTGCGTGATTCTATCTTTTTGTGCTTCAAAAATATCCATTCCCAATTCTATTACAGTCTTAAGAGTCTTATGCTCAAATTCAATGGGCATCATGGTTGTCTTTCTATACATCAACTCAAATGGAGTGAATCATGTAGTTGTTTTCTAGGTATTTCTATAGGCCCAAACAGCTTCTGGTAGCCTACTTGCCCAATCCTTTTTATGGATAGCCATTGTTTTGGTCAGAATGACTTCAATTTCTCTATTGGTCACCTCAACTTGGTCATTGTCCTAAGGGTGATAAGGATTATACTTCTTGTACCTAATGTTGTACTCATTGACTAGTGTTGTACTAAGGGTTGAAGTGAATTGAGTCCCTTGATTAGTCACTATCTCTCTTCGAACTCCATAACGTGTGAAAATTTCCTCATACAAAAATTTGACATCCTTATTATCTCTTGCATGCTTCATGGCCTTAACTTCTCCCCATTTAGTTACATAATCAGTTCATACCAAAATATAGGATTTACTTTTTGATGGAGGATCAATGGGTCCTACAAAATCCAATCCCCACTTATCAAATCGAGTGATTACTACCTGGGGTAAAGTGGCATCTCATCAGATTTGGTTGGTTGGTCCATCCTTTGGTATTTGTCACACTTCCTTGTATATCTCCCTGCATCCTTGTCGAGTGTTGGCTAGTAATATCCTGTGTTCAAAATCTCTATTGTTGTCCTCTTGGTTGCAAAATGTCCTCCACAGGGTTCATTGTGGCATACATGAAAAATATAATGTGTCTCATCTTCTCTCACACATCTCCTAATGACCTAGTATGGTCGAGTGTAGAACAAACATCCAGCAATCCATGAGAAAGGAAAAAAAATTTCAATAAGCATCCTCCTCTTTTTTTGAGAGAAGTGAGGAGGGACTCTTCTTGTGACCAGATAATTAGCTATGTCAACATACTAGGGTGTCTGCACACTGATAGAAAATAAATACTCATCAGGGAAAGAATCATCTATGACTTGACTGTCTTCTGATGTAGTCAGCCTTGAAAGAAAATCTGCAACAACATTGGTCGTCCCTAGTTTATCCACAATGGTTATGTCAATCTCCTGCATCAGCAATAACCATCTTGCTAGCCTTCCTAAAATGAGAGGTTTATTCATGAGGTATCTAATGGCTACATGATCAGTGTGACCAAAGATATGGTAGCATGTTATGTAATGCCTGAATTTGTTTAGAGCATAGATCACCACTAAAATTTCTTTTTTTTTTCACTGTATAGTTGAATTCAGCTCCTTGCAGATTTTTGTTGACAAAGAAAATAGAATCTTCAATAGCTCCATCTTTTTGTCCTAAGACTGCTCCTATAGCATATTCTGATGCATCTATATGGATGTGAAAATGAAAATCCCAATTAGGCCCCTTGAGAACAGGAGCATGAGTTAAAGCTACTTTCAAGTCTGAAAATGCCCTGTCACAGTCTTTTGTCCATTGGAACTCAGCATCTTTAGTAAGGAGATTATACAATGGTGCTGCCATTTTTCTGAAGTCTTTAATGAACCTCCTATAATAACTTACATTTCTTAAGAAACTCCTAACATCTTTTTGTTTTGCAGGGATAGGCAAATTGGTAATCACCTCGATCTTTGCAGGGTCTACTTGAATTCCTTTGTGAGAGATTTAGTGGCCAAGAACTACACCTTCCTGCATCATCATGAAGCACTTTTCACTATTTAAAGATAGATTGTGGTCTTCAAATCTCTGTAGGACTCTCCTGAGATTTCTCAATGCTTCATTGGAATCAGCACCATAAGTAGTGAAATCGTCCATATAATTTTTTATGCAATCATGAGAGATGTCTGAAAATATGCTAATGAGTTCCCTCTAAAAAGTTGTAGGTGCATTGCATAAGCCAAATGGAAGTACTGAGTAGGCATAGGTTCCCCATGGATAGGTAAAGTTGGTCTTCTCCTGGTCCTCTAGTGCAATTTGGATCTGGTTATAGCCACTAAATCCATCAAGAAAATAAAAGTACTACTTTCCTACAAGTGAGTCCAAAACTTGATCTATGAACAGTAAGGGAAAATGGTCCTTTTTGGTGGCAGCATTAAGTTCCTTGTAATCAATACAAACTCATCACTTCCCTCCTTTTTTGGGCACAATCACCAATGGGGACACCCACTGGCTATCTGAAATGGGGTAGATAAATCCTACATCTAGCAACTTTTGCATTTCCCCCTTTACAATTTCTCTCAATGCATGGTTCATTCTTCTTTGTGGTTGCCTCACTAGTGTACAATCATCTCTTATGTATATCCTATGAGTGAAAATATTAGGATCCAATCCCTTCATATCATGATAGTCCCATGCATATTACATTTTGGTGGGCCCTCAGTAAGTTTGTCAATAACAATTGTTGTTATTCACTCAGTTTACTATTGATATTCAGATATTTCCCTTCTGACACTTTCACTTGTGTACTTAACCCTACCATAGTTGTTTCACTAATTCTTGGTACCTTGAGTTCATGTGGCAACAATGCATGAAACATAAATTTTGTTGCAGGAAGTTTGGCTACTGGAAGAACGTTTGCAGGATGAGCAGCTGTAGGATGAGCGGTTGCAAGACAAGCGTACAGGAGTTTCTTCATTATATCAGTAGAATCAGATACATGAGAGGGTGATTCTTCCTCTACCTCATAATGGTTTTGAATTATGTTAGACTGTACTTCATCTTCATCTTGAAGCTGTAGGAAATGACTTCTACCTAACATCATAAGTTGTGCCACAGAATTAACTTCTTCGGCCTCTTCACCAACCTACGGCCATACTGGATCATCCTTATCATGGGACAGCTAAGAAGGAGAGTAGAGAACAATATTTTTGGTGCTCTTCCCATCTGAAATGGTCATGTCCCCTGTCTAACATCCAATATAATTATTTTTTGTTTCTAACCATGACCTTCCGAGAATAATGGGGTACCGGCATAGTGTGGCCTTAGGAGAAAGAATCATAAAGTCTAGTGGGTACTCCCAAGATTTTAGAGTTACTACAAGATCTTCTACTATACCATCAGGCTTAACACTAGAACTATCAGCAAGTTGTAGGATAGTAGGATTAGGTCGCATGCTTGTAATATTTAGTTGTTGCATGATGTCCTTAGTCATCATATTTATTGTTGCTCCCAAATCAATCAAAGCATTCTTTATCTACATCCAATTTATAACAACTCCTACCACGGGACTCCCTAGGTCATTATACTTGGGAACGGTCACTTTCTCAAGCATGATGTCAGCAAGTTGTCCCACCACATGAACTGTAATGGGGTCTTTCTTCTTCCTAACTGACTTCTTAAGGCATGCTTCCTTGATTGCTTTTCCATATATGGGAACATATTTTATGGCCTGAAATAGAGGTATTTGGACACATATATGTTTCAACTGACCTAAGATGTCAAAAGTTGTGTCCTCCTTTTCTTCTTTTTATTTCATAATTTCCAGCCTCTAGAGAAATGGTGGTTTTGGCTAAGTCTGTTTGACTGGGACTGGTTCAGGATTTTTAGGTGCACTTGGCTAAATAGGGACATTCAGAGGCTCCTCCTCTTCCACATGAATCTCAGTGATAATAGTTGTGGAAGGATCTAGCAAATTATTTCTTGAACGCAAATTGATGCCACTTACACTCACAACATATGCAATGAATTAATTTGGATCAGCAGAGTATATTGGTTGTTGGTGTGGTTTATTATTTGGGTTAGGTGTGGGCTGAGCTCGTAGTTGAGTAGGTTTCAGAACATTTGATCTTGAACTAGCAAGAGGAGGCATTATAGCAGGTTGTTGGGGTTGAGAAGGTGGTTGCATGTAATTGGTTGTCTGCTTTGACCATTGTTATCCTCCCCTCCATTGAGATGTTTGTTTCCAATTTCTTGGAGGTGGCTACCAATTTATTTGAAACTACTGCCAATTCCCCTGAGGTTGTTGCCACTAGGGTGGAGATTTTTGGTGATTCGGCCAAGAATTTGGAGGGTTATTCCAAGGCTGTGGTGGATATCCTCCATAATTGGATGGATATGGGGGTTTTCATTGGTTACCAAATGAATAAGAATTAAAATATGGCCCAACAAAAGATAGTGGATCTGGTGGCATACCATGTCTTGGAGCCCATGGCTTCCTTTGTGCAACATAGTAGACTTGATCATCATCACCCTGTATTGGCTTTAACTTGGGTGCCATCTACTTGTTGTCATATTATTTATCATCTTGTATCTACATTCCTTCTTTTGTCAGCAATGAGGGCAGTATTCTTCCAACATTGCCTATGCCTCCTCTTGTTTATTTTTGGCCTGAAGTGAATTCAGCTGAGTAGCCAAATTGTTTATAATGTCTTGCATGAATTCTTTCAGTAAGTGATTAATCTCCATTCTTGAAACTCCACTGGTAGATGACTTACCCATAGAGGATTGGTAAGTTCTCCCTTTCTTTGAAGCTGCCCTATAATAGTTCTAACATATCTTGTTCATATCCTTCCAAGGAACTTGGGTGACATCTACTCCTCCCATCAGGTCCAAGGCATCTATGCAGCTGTCATCAATTCCTCTCAAGAAAATCAACTTATGTGATTCTTAATTGAATGTATGGTGTGGAGATTTTTGTAGACAAAACAGAAACCTTGAAATGTAATTTTTCTAGCTCTCATCCTCCTTTTGTTGTATTCTAAAAATAGCATCTCCTCTCATGTCACTACCTCTGCAATACTCTTTGTATTTCTCAAGGAACTTTGTCTTCATGTCCTCCCAATTCTACACAGTATCTCTATTTAGGCTCATGAACCATCTTAATGCAAATTCTTTCAAAGTGGTAGGGAATATCTTAAGCCTATGGGCATCAGTGGTATAGTCATAACTCTTGTAGATCATATCAAACTCAAACAAGAATGTATCAAGATATTTTGTGAAAAGTCCATAGAACTTAGGAAGGAATGAAGCAGCGATATTTTTGAGGTTGTCTACTTTATTCTGGTGAGCAATGGGGAAAGGAAAATTTGGTCAGTTAGGTGTGTTAGGTCTGTTTTTATTTACATCACCCATGCCTGCCTAATGAAGTTCCAAAGCAAAGGGGTCTTCAATCATATTTTCATCTTCCGAGGAAACTTCAATACTAGTCAGATCTGAAAATGTATCAGCAAATGGGTGTGGCTCTTCTTTGTTTCTTGGTAGGTTTTGGTACTCAATTAGCTAGAATGGATCAAGATTGTTAGGAAGAAATCTCTCATGAGAATATCTCATCCTCCCTCTATGCATGTAGTATCAACTCAGTATCAGCCAGCTCACACAAAGAATTGGCAAAAGAATATGGGATCATAACTCTAAACGAGGGGTACACTAAGAACAAACATCCAGAAACACTACAACAAGAAAAACTATCAATGACTCCAAAGAACTTCCTAGTTTGACACCATCCCCGACAACGGTGCCAAAAATGTTGGCCTCCTACAATGATTTTAACAACTAATCTTTTGCGGTTGTGATTCAAAGATTGAACATCTAACCTAAATAGCTATTTCAATCATCATGAAGGTACATTTAAATTGTCAAACCAGTGATGTAAACTTGAAATGGGTCAGCATTGTATGTGCACTAGGAATCCAAAGTAGTCATATTCGTCTTATAGCTAAGAAAGACACAATACTGAAAGTAAATGTCCTAGAAGGAAATAACATAAATGTTGAACATCAACCAATAATTAGACTAAACTAAAATGCATGACAGAAATGAAAATTTGAGCACAAATAGGAAACTACTCTGTCTGATTTGGCTACAGGAACAATCATTGAATAGAATTCTAGTGGCTGCAGAAACAATCAGTGCCAGATTCTTAACTAATTACTAACCAAAATACTAACTAAGCTAAAAGACAGAATACTCACCAAGTGGGCCCCCTTGGATATGTATTCCCTAGAACTAAGGTAAACTCAGATGCACAAACTTATAACTTCATTTCATTCAGTAGAAAACATGAGTACAATCGAGCAACATAATTGTATTGCTGAAAAACTAAGAATGTCATTACATCATCAAATTAGCATTCCTCGACTAGCTAGCACTCAGAAGGAGCATTTGAGCCTTATTTATCTAGTCACCCAGCAAGGTATTCAACATGTCAATATCATTTAAAAGTTATGAAAATAAGTTCATGTCCAAGGTCTATGGTTTTAAGGAAATATTATAAAAAGATCAACATCTGAGCATCAAAGTCTTATGAAAACTGCAGGAAATGGACAACTCTATCAATAAATAAATCATAAACTAGACTCATCAACATGATTGATTCGTTGAAGGTGTCCATCTTTGGACTTGAAATATATGCTAGAATTAGGTCAGATGAAGGCAATTTGGAAGATATCAAGGAAAAATGTGCAAATGCAAATAGTCAAGTGATGAAAGAGTTGGAGAGTGTATAGGTTTGTGAAGAAGAGGCACAAGAACTGATTTATTTTTGCCTAGATTGGTATGGCAGTACACTGTATATAAAAAATGAGATAAGGATGAATGAGTATCGAATGAGCACTCAAGCAGACACATATAGATTAGTAGACAATAGAGATAATTAGAGATGGTCCTGCATTGTGTAGATTTAGGAAAAATTCTTTTATCTGTAGGATCAAAGGACATATGTTATCAAGAAGTTTATGGCACTTAGAGACATGATTAAACTCGGGCACACTTTTGTTTCTAATGCTCTTGACTGTATTGGTAAATTATCAGAGATTAATCTTAGTCCCAATACTCTAGAAGATGGTATAGAGTCCTTAACTAAACTTGAGCTATTTCACAAGACTCTTATAAGTGCAAAAGGTTCATGGGAAAAAGGAAAAGTGTTGTGGAAGGTCATCCTAGAGAATCTTAGAGGTTCTTCTTCAAGTTAATTCAATTTAGTGTTCATATCATTTTTATCACATTTTGATGCATATATACATACATATTGAACCCCATCCTTTGTCATTGAGGTCAAAGGGGGGAGATAGAGTTATATTAGAATTGTGAAACAATCACAAAACCATGAGCCATAGGATCAAACAACAAACAAATACACCTTCCACACAAGATATCTGCAAACAATATATGCAATATTCCTCAACAAGAAAAAGCTATAGAAGCAACAAACTTTTAAAAATATATGAAAGCTCTAGATTAATTACAATGAGGGTTGAGTACTTATAAGATAAAAACCCTAAATGTGAAAGCGATTAGATCATGACAAGTGTCAACATCACATGAGATGAGACATAATGATCTAATATTAGTTCAACTAATAAAGCAATCCTAAGTTTAGCTTAAGTGCATGAGAATAAATTAAACTAATAATCAATTAATTATTAGCTAATGCATGATAACTCTAACACCCCCCTTAAGATGAACCTAGGGAGTAGCAAAAACTCTCAAAATAGAATGCATGATGGATCCCAAAAAACAAGGTCATATAAGGTGCCCATGAACAAACAAAAGATCTCTATAATGTGGAGAAATAAAGAAAATCTCATTGGAAAAACTCTACTCCAAAAAGAGATGAATGCCAAGTGAAGGATTGAAGAAGCCTCCAAACAAGACAATGTCCTGAAAAGTAGGAACATGTAGAACATCCAAAAGCACGAAGTTGTAGAATGTTGTCGAAGATGACTGATAGAGTGTTGAATGAAGAACCTCCAGAAATAGGAATGCAAGAGTGTTCATATGGTAAGTGATCCATCTCATCGAAATGCATTTAACCAGCCACTAATGTACACTACATCTGAAAGTACATAGGAACAAATACTGTATACATAGCTCACTCCAATGCAAATCCAAGGAAGCATTAGCACCAACAGTAGAAACCCCCCATAATGTTGAAAAATGGAGAGCCATGACAGGAACACTAAAACTATGTGAAACCAAGAAGTGCATGCAAAAGAAACAACCTACAAATAAAAGGGTATGCAAACTAATGCACACATGCATGAGGCAAGAATAATTAAGATTCATTGTTGTCATGGAAGGGACACTCACTTGACAAAGGTGTGATGGAAAACCAAAGGCACACATCAACCCCCCCATGGAACTTTATATCATAGTGTGAATACAATAGGCATAACAGGATGTGCAAAAACCCCAAAAGATATACACTAGATTGGCACTTTATGTTAGTGCATCTATAAAAAGAGAATGTGCATGAAAAATATGTCTAAAATACCCAAATAGGACAAAATACTAAAAATACATATAGAACAGCAAAAAATGAGTCATCCCACACAAATGAAAAGTTTCCAGGAGCTAAAATGTCCAAGTAATTCACCAGAGTGCAAAAATGCAAAAATATGAATAAAATGTACCTAGAGAACAATCTAGAAAATTTTCATGGATGGAACTGAAGAGCTCTAAAATACGGTTCCAACGTCGCTAAAATCGCAAAAACGAAGAAACTGGTCAAAAGTTATGAGCTCGAGACTAAAAAGAGAACCTCTGACTTCAACAGGTTGTAGAATGTAACAGCAGCAAAAACAAGCAATGAGACCCACACCACTGGAAATTTGGTGGGACCATCTTTTCAACAATATCTTGTTTGTCAAAAAATGACATCGTATGCCCAAGTTACGGCGAAAATAAAAAAACACCCCTTTTAGGGCACAAAGGAGGTCAAAGGGGCCATATGGTATAGTTTGTACCGATGACATCATGTTTTCGTCAGCAAAATATTCCTTGTTGTCGAAAGAAAAAAAAATTGCTCCCTTGCAAAACCGGGTGAACAGAATATGCTGAAAATCGACCAGAAGTAGCTAGAATATTTTCTTAAACTATGCATCGATACTCAAATTCACTGGTAAAATTGCAAGTTCGCTGGTAAGTTTGATCGAGTGCTGAAAGACAGATACACCGAAAAGGGGCAAAACTCGTATATCGGTAAACTTGAAAAAATGTCAAAAATGTTAGATTGTCAGCCAAAATGTCACCAGTGCTTGGAAGAAGCCCTCCGATGGGGGACAATGAGCCACCGGCTGGGTATGAGAGGGGCGCCCAAGGTATTGTGGTTACTCTCTTCCACCGCCCAATAAATTCAATACGCCCCATTCAAAAATAAATGAGCCCCCATAAAAATGAAAACCTCCAAATTTTATTTAAAAAGCTTTTGAATTTTTTTTCTTAATTTCTAAAAGAAATTTAATTAAAAAAAACTGACCTGCAATATTTTATTGCGATTTTTTTTATTTGTGTGCAGGGGTCGTAAAGGAGTTGTACAGCCCCTGAGACAAAAAAAAAATTGCCTCAAAAGCTCCCAACTTGGATTTTGGCGATTTAATAGGCAATATTAAGGTTTTTGGGCCTTCTGAACGCGATAGAAACCTTCGTTTTGGCTCAAACTGCACAAAAAATGTAACTACCCTCTAGATCTAGAACCAAAGCAACTACTTCAAACCTTCGTAGATCTAGCATCAAGAATCAAAATTAGGTGAAACAAAAGGTAAATTTGAATTTCTTGGCAGCTCTAGATCCAATGGTGAGGTACTTTTCATGCCAAAAATGCATCAGAAAATGGCCTCCAAAATTTGCAAAAGAGCAAAGGGGATTCAAATCTGAAGCATGCAACCCTCTTGAAGAAAGAAAACCTCATAAATTGAGAAGGGCTTCAATGAATCTGCGCTTTGATACCATGCCAAAATTGTGAAACAAGCATAAAACCACAAGCCACAAGATCAAACAACAAACAAATACACTTCCATGCAAGAGATCTGCAAACAATATATGCAGTATTCTTCAACAAGAAAAAGCTACAGAAGCAAGAGACTTTTAAAAAGGTATCAAAGCTCTAGATTAATTAAAATGAGGGTTGAGTGCTTATAAGAGAAAAACCCTAAATGAGAAAGGGATCAGATCATCACAAGTGTCAACATCACATGAGATGAGACATAATGATCTAATATTAGCTCAACTAATTTAAACAAATCCTAAGTTTAGCTTAAGTGTATGAGAATAAATTAGACTAATAATCAATTAAAGATTAATTAATTATTAGCTATTGTATGATAACTCTAACAAGATAGAGAGATAAAGAGATGAAGAGATAGAGGTTATCAAAGAAAAAAAATTTTGTGAAGAACAGTTTTGATAGAGGGAGTATTCAAAATATTTAGTTGCAATATATTTGAAAATGTTTTTGTCATGCATGTTGTCATCAATGCCAAAGGGGGAGATTGTTGGGATTTACAACATGAGCATGAAGTATGGATGGTTTGTGTTGGCTGTCTTTATTTTGTCATTGATCTTAACATGGTGATAACTATATGGAAATTCTACTTGGTTTACCGTAAGTTGTTCTCTACCAGTAATACTCTTTTGTGATGGATCAATGTGTTGGTATTTGAGTTCAAAATTCACCACAAGATCTGGCATGACTCTAATCTTTTAACCATGTTATCATGACTCATTCAGGTAGTTGTATCTTGGATCTTGAGATGTCTTTGGTTGTGAGCAGAATGTTATCTCTGATAGAGTTCAACTTTGTATTCTATTGTTGTTATATGCTTTGCATACTGTGTGGGAGACTCCGCATTTTATTAAGGTGAACATTCATATGTTGTGGTGTTGTTGATGGTCTCTATGCTGGTGGAAGGATGGTAAATTAATGTGTTCTCAGATTCAAAAGGTGTTTTCTTTGAGGTTTATTTGTTGGTTTGGAGAATTGTGTTCTAGTCTTGATCAACTTAGTGTATGCAATGCACTATGGAGACTAACTAAGTTTTATGGATGTTAGCCAACTTGGTATAATGCACTACATGGATTAAATTTTTAAATTCTACATAGTGCCAACAAAGAGCATTTGGATTATTTTGTTTTCATTTAATTAGGCCAACCTAATTGATGAATAAGATATACTTGTATATATAATATGTTTTGAGGAATGAGATTAGAGGAAAGCGAAGAGTGTTGTGTGTGTGAAAGTGTGGAAGAAAGGTTTGAGCCTAAATGTTTTATCAGATGAGGATCAGTGCAGATTTGTTGAGCGATTGTTGTGTGTGGTAGCACTTCATATTCTAAGCTTCATTGGAACTGTACCCTGAACATTGAAGGTGTATTTCATCAGTTCAACCTTTTAGCAATGAGCCATTATCTTTGTATCTTGGTGGTTAGCCATATTTTGTACTCAGGCAGTGAGCCTCTTTAAGGATAGTGAGTCCTAGCAGTGATTCCTGTAATATTTTATATCGAGATATAATATATTGTGAGTTAACCCTCATCATGGTTTTTCTTTTTCTAGGTTTTCCATGTAAAAATCTTGTTGTTCATATGTATATCTGCATTGATTTGTTCTTATGTTCCTTCTTGTTGATTCAGTCAGATTTGTGATAATGATTAGATAGATTTTTTTATGGTTTTATGGAATATTGATTCACCCCCCTCTCAGTATTCTAGATGTTCAATAATACATTCCAAGATGATATTCATGCATTTCAGACTACATGAATATCCTCTTTTCAAATAAAATATCATTTGTATACAATAAGGTAAATGTATAAGGTTATTGGGTTGATCAAGTCCAATAAAAATGTTCAAATTAAAACAAAATATGATACAATTAATCTCACAATGCATCTTAAATAGCCATAGAATAAGAGTAAATTATTGCCACCTAGAGAGTACTTCATAAATAAATACTAGTTTTAATCTTCCTTTAAGAAACCAAGTTAATTATATCTCAATTTACTTCTAGAATGAAGATTTATTCAATTATTATTTTTAATGAATTTTTGGCTAGAAAAAATGAGGATACTTCACATTGACAACCTATTAGTAATTTGGAACACAATTTTTATTTTTTTAGGGGTCTCATCATAAAATTAAATATTGAGTAAGGGTACATAAGGAGAGGAAATATTATGTCATTCCATAGATATATCCCTAGGCTTGGACACCTATTGATATATGATTTTACTAGATTGTGTATGAAAAAAATAATTAGTATAAACTTATAATTTTAGTTTTCTCATAGGTTGTCTCTCCCCTTGTAAAATTTAACATTTCCTCATGTTTGACCTTAAAAGAACCCATTTGGTTTCATGTCCTATATTTATGTTCTTATCACCAACTTATTCCAAACATAACATCAATTTTCCACATTTAAGATGTGAATTCAAGGATCTGTGGGTTATGGGCCCATAATGTAACTTACGTTTATACAAATTCATATGTTGATTTCAAATATATGTAGCAAGCATAATAAAACTATTATCTTAAAATAGAGACAGATCTAAATTGATTTTTAGCACAAAGTCCTTCAAATAGAAGTGCTCTCATAGAATTTCATGACCATTGGATTCTATACATTGAAGGTGATTGATTTGAGCACCTTTAGAAACTTGGTATTCATCATGACCACATTTCTATTTCTATGCTCATAAATGTTAGGTCGATGTTATGAATTCCCCATGTATTCTAAAATAAAACTTCAATAAATGGGCACTAGTGGGTCATAGGATAATCATTTAAAATAGTATCGAATATACTAATAATTATTATTAGGATAACACAATTAGTCCTCCTTTCAACTCTTATACCAGTGTAAACATATTATCATCCCCACAAGACAATTATTACATATAGATAGTGGATAAGAAGGAATGCATTTCAATACCTTATTTATAACTCTCCTATAAAAATTATAAGTTGGAACAACATTCCATAATTCTTAGGAAAGTTGTGAGAATTTTGTAATCTTTTAATGTTGTAAATAATATTACTTATGGGTCATCATAATAATAAGTTAGGAGCAATTATAAGTGGCAATAATGAGATAGAAGAGGTAAAATAGATAATGGGATGACCAAATTACATTAGTGAAAATAAGCCATATTTCATAATTCCAACGAAATGAACATGACTCTATGATTGCTTTGTTGGATGTTGTGGTTGCATTGATGATATGTGGTTGTCATTGATGTCAACACTATTAGCATTGGTGATGCTTAAGGTTGTATATATCGAGGAGATCGAGAAAATTGTAATAAATATATTGCAGTTGGCCAGTGAAGTTGAGAAGGTCAGAATGTTGGAAAGTTGTGAACGTTGAGTTTTTGGTGGTGCGCACTAAAGGGATTGTTGTTAAGTCTATCTAGTATGGTGTCTGAAAGTTTTAGTGGTATGCATCAAAATTTGAGGAAGTTATGAAGTTTTATGTGTATAGTCATTTTGTTATTGTAGCAGGTGTTCTTGGCTAAAGAGGATGAAATTCTAGTAATTTCAGTTGTGGTGCATGTACCTATGACATTCATGGATGATTCTAGATTGTACTATATCCTTGTTGTATTTCCACATTGATCAGAGTGTTCGTGATCGGAGATTTTTCTGATGTGTGCTCGAGTTTTCATGTTCTTGGCCGACATGTTGGTGGTAGCATGTTGCGGATCCATGAGGATTAATATTTTATTGTTTGGCATGTTAAAGGTGTTTACTTGGGTTATCACTATGTTGTGACCGACTTGTGGTGGTGTGCATTAAAATTTATTCATGTATTGAGGCCAAAAGTTGTAATTTATTATTTATTTGTGGTTGACTGAATAGTTGATGTAAATCTGTGGGGGGGATGTATAAGAGTGATTGTTTGCTCATTTTAAAGTGTGCTCAGGGTATGCTCAGTGTGTGCAAGTGATGTACATGTGTGAATAAAGGTCAAATCATTCAAGAGCAAAGAAAAGTGTGAAAGAGATTGAGCAGAGTGTGGAAGAGTGTGTAGAAGTTTTTGTGTGCCTAACCGAAACTGTAATCAAGCTTTTGTAGAAGCTAATTTCTCAATTCAAACTCATCAGATGTATTTAATCAGATTATTGTATGTAAGGCAGTGAGCCTTCCTCTGAGCAGTGTGCTCTAGGCAGTGTGCATAAATGCAAGTGCATTCCTTTTTCATTCTTCATTATACTTCTAACAGGGTATAATCTTGTGGACTAACATCCACCATGGTTTTTCCCCTAACAGGGTTTCCACGTATAAAATCTTGGTGTTCATGTGTCTCTGATGTGTTATTCGTTCATGCTTGCACTATTAATTATCAGATCTAAGATTTAAGGCTAATTAATGTTGAATAAGTTTGATTTTGGTAACAACTGATTCACCTCCCCTCTCAGTTATTTATCCTTGTTTTTCCAACAATTGGTATTAGAACTAGTTCCTCAGAAGAAGAAGCCTAAAATCTTGAGGTGGTTTGAGATGGCATCATACAAGAAGGATAGTCCTTGATTCAATGGTACAAACAACTCTTTATGGAAATTCAGAATGGAGTGTCATTTGAAGTACATTGGAGAACCTTTATGGAAGATCACACAGAGTGCATATACTATTCCTCAGAATGGTTCATCCTCTGAAGATGAGATCAAGTAAGAAGAAGCTAATACCAGGGCTATTGAAGAATTGTTGAGTGATTTGAAAAATTTGGAGATGACAAATGTGTTAGGATTGAAGACAGCATATCAGATCTAGAAAAAGCTGGAAACATTGTATGAAGGAGATGCACTAGTGAAAATAGTGAAGATAAGAACATCCTCTCTTTTTCTCAAAAAATAAATGAACTGGTGATGAACACTAGATGTGTCGGTGGAACCTTGGATGAAGAATGAATTGTGGCTAAGATACTTAGACCTATGCCTCCCTACTACAAAACAAGAGCTCATGCTATTGATGAACTCAGGACAGTGACAAATGTGACAAGAGACATCTTGATTGGAAAACTTATTGCCTTTGAGTTAATTGAATTTGGTGAATCTAATCCTAAGATCGAGTCTACATTTAAAGCTACTGTATCCGGAAAAATCCAACAGAGATACAATTCGGGAGAGAGTTCCAAAAGGACATTCAAATATGAAGATGAGATGAAAAAGATTGAAGATGAAGAAAAAGAAAAAGATTTAAAAGAACTAGAAGCATTGATTTTGAAAAGAAAAGCCAGAGGTCATGGTAAGTACAAAGGAAAGTTACCTATCAAATGTTTTTCTTGCACTAAAATAGTTCATTTTACATCTAGATGTCCTGAAAGAGTTTCTAAGTACAAACTTGAGAAAACTAGATTTCAAAGGAAATGCTATTATGCTGAAGAAGGTGTAACTGATGAAGAATTTGATAAAGAAACTGGAAATGAAAATGAATGGGTATTCATTGCTATCAAAGAAAATGGTCAGGTGTCCACTGAATCTACTAGTAATTTGAATGTTGAGAAAGCTCTTACAGTAAAAATTAAAGAAAAAGATGAGTGGTTAATTGACAATAGATGCTCACATCATATAACTGGTGACAAAAGATATTTTGTAAGCTTGGAAGACTATGATGGTGGTGTTGTAAGATTTGGAGACAACACTTCTAGTGTGATTCATGGCAGAGGCACTATTTCTTTTGGTGGTAAGCACAATACTGATGATGTTCTTTATGTAGAAGGATTAAAGCATAACTTGTTGAGTTTTGGATAGATGGTAGACAAGGGTTACAATCTTCATTTAAAGGATGGTAAGTGCAAAATAAGGGGAAGTTCTTAAAATATGATTTCTTCAAGTACAAAGACAAGAGGTAATATTTTTCACTTGAGTGTTGCTAGTGAAAGTTGTTTAATTTCTCATATTGATGTAAGATGGTTATAGCATAGGAGGTTGTGTCATGTGAACTTTGATAACATTGTCAAAATAAGCTCTACTCAAGCAGTCAAATATCTTCCTAAGTTAGTGAAACCTACTAACACTATGTGCAAAGAATGTCAAATGGGAAAGAAAACAAGAAATTCTTTTTGGAGCAAACAGTACAGCTCTAATGGAATACTGGACTTGATACATATTGATCTATGTGGTCCATCCAAAATCAGAAGTCTACAAGGTGAAAGGTACTTTATGTTGCTTATTGATGATTACTCTAGAATGATATGGGTTGCTTTCTTAAGAGAAAAACATTAAGCATTAGAAAAGTTCAAAAGCTTCAAAGCTATGGTAGAAAATGAGACAGATCAGAAGATCAAATGTCTAAGGTTAGATAGAGATGGTGAATACACTTCTCAGGAATTCAATTCTTTCTGTGAAGAGCATGGAATCCAAAGATAGTTATCTACTCCCCGGACCCCTCAACAAAATGGAGTTGTTGAAAGAAATAATAGAACCGTTCTAGACATTTCTAGAACCATGATGCTGGAAGCAAATGTTCTTCATTTCTACTGGAGAGAAGTTGTAAGTATTTTTGTGTATACCATTAACAAGGTGAATGTCAATAGTAATTTTGGTAAGACACCTTTTGAGCTATGGTTTGGTTATAAGCCTACTGTCAAGTATTTCAAAAAAAATGGAAGGAAATGCTACATCAAGAGAGATGATGATATAGGCAATTTTGATGCTAGAATTGATGAAGGAATCATTTTAGGTTACTCTAATAAAATCAAAGCTTACCGGTGCTTTAATAAAATATTGAAGAAAATGGTTGAAAATGAAAATGTCAAAGTTGATGAAGATATTGTTAGACCATCTAGATGTAGTGGATACAATTCAGATGATCAACACGATATTACTAACAATGGAAATAATGCTCAGACAAAATCAACTTCAGATTGTTCTGGTGAACCAAGAGAATCAGGAAGCAGAAACTAGAAGAAGTGCAAAAGAAAGAACACAAGAACAGGAAGTCAGATAAAATCCTAAACTCCCAAGTATGTAAGGAGAAATCACTTTGATAGTTAGATCATAGGAGACAAGAGAAAAGGTGTGAAAAGTAGAAGAAGAATTTTGGAATAGTACTATCTAATTTCCAAAGTTAAGCCTAGCAATATCAATGAAACATGCAAGGATGAATATTGGATGGAAGCCATGAAAGAAGAACTAATGCAGATAGAGAAAAATGATACATGGGATCTTGTTCCTAGACCTCAGAACAAAAATGTTATTGGAACCAAATGGGTGTTTCGGAATAATCTGAATGAACAAGGTCAAGTGGTCAGAAATAAAGCAAGACTAGTTTGAAAAGGGTACTCATAGATGGAAGGTATTTATTTTAGAGAAACTTTTTCTCATGTTGCTAGAATTGAAGCTATAAGATTATTTATTTCTTATGCTACTTTCAAGAATTACAAAGTCTATCAAATGGATGTACAGTCAGCATTTCTAAATGGTGAGCTAGAAGAGGAAGTCTATGTTGAACAACCGGATGGATTTCAACTAACTGAAAAATAAAACATGGTATGTCGATTGAAGAAAGCTCTATATGGACTTAAGCAAGCCCCTAGAGCTTGGTATGCTAGATTGGATAAATACTTGTTGAAACTTGGATTCAATAAAGGTATTGTTGACAGCAATTTATATTTTAAGTTGGATCAGAATAAAGAATTGATCATTGAAGTCTTGGTTGATGACATTATTTTTGAAGGACTACAAATCACTCAGCTAGATGATGGGATTTTTGTATCTCAATCTAAGTATGTAAAAGAGTTACCTAAAAAATTTGGCATGGAAGATTCAAAGTCGGTTGGTACACCTATGGTAATTGGATACAAACTTACACAGAATGATAATTCTCCTAAAGAAAATAAAACAAGATACAGGTCAATGATTGGTGGATTACTCTATTTGACTCAGACCAGGCCAGATGTAATGAATGTTGTATGCATGCTTGCTAGATATCAAGTTGATCCTAAAGAGTCTCATGTGACTGATGTAAAAAGAATCTTCAGATACTTGAAAGGGACGGTTGATCTTGGTCTTTGGTATCCTAGGGATGATGATCTTATCCTGAGTGTTTTCACTGATGCTAATTGGGTAGGAGATGTGGATGACAAGAAGAGTACCAGTGGTGGTGCATTCTTCTTAAGGAAGAAGTTAATATCTTGGCTAAACAAAAATCAGAATTTTGTTTCATTATCTACTATTGAGGCAGAATATATTGTTGTTGCAAACATTTGTATTCAAGTATTGTGGATGAAGCAAATTTTGAGAGATGTCAAAATTGAGTATGAAGAACCCATTGCCATATTCTGTGACAATTCAATTGCCATAAACATTTCTAAGAATCCAATGTTGCATTCAAAGACAAAGCATATATCTATCAAATATCACTTCTTGAGAGACAAAGTAAGTGAGAAAGAAGTTAGACTGGAGTATATACCTACCAAGGAGAAAATTGCAAACATCTTTACTAAGCCATTGCCTAAGGATACTTTTGAGTATCTTAGAGGCAAGTTAGGGGTGATTTCCCCTCCTGGTCAGAACTAAGATGCAGGTATTTGCATTAGTCTGTGAATTCATAGCCATATCCTATTCTAGATTGATGTTGTGGTGGCTGCTACTCAGGGGGAGTAGTCAGATGATTCAAATATGAGGATCAGAGCATGTGTACCTTTTCCATTGATTTAAAAGGGGGAGAGAAGAGAAATGTGAAAAATATAAGAGAAGAAGGAAACAGGAAAAGAGTTCACAATCTCAGGGGGAGATTGTTTGAGAAGAGTTAGTTGGGTTGATGGCATTATTTTTCACATCATTTGTTGCCATCAATTCCAAAAGGAGAGATTGTTGGATTTTTTGGTTTCATTTTTGATATGTGGTTGTCATTGATGTCACTACTATTAGCATTGGTGATGCTTAAGGCTGTATATATCGAGGAGATTGAGAAAATTGTAATAAATATATTGGCAACCAGTGAAGCTGAGAAGGTCAAAATGTTGGAAATTTGTGAACGTTGAGTTTTTGGTGGCATGCACTAAAGGGATTGTTGTTAAGTCTATCTAGTATGTTGTTCGAAATTTTAGTGGTATGCATCAAGATTTGAGGAAGTTATGAAGTTCTTTGTGTCTACGGTCATTATGTTATTGTAGCAGGTGTTCTTGGATGAAGAGGATGAAATTCTGGTAATTTCATTTGTGGTGCATGTACCTATGATGTTCATGGATCAGTCTAGATCGTACTCTATCCTTGTTGTACGTCCGCATTGATCAGAGTGTTCGTGATCAGAGATTTTTCTGATGTGTGGTCGAGTTTTCATGTTCTTGGCCGACATGTTGGTGGTAGCGTGTTGTGGATCCATGAGGATTAATCTTTCATTGTTTGGCATGTTTGAAGGTGTTTGTTTGGGTCATCACTATGTTGTGACCGACTTGTGTTGGTGTGCATTAAAATTTATTCATGTATTGAGTCCGACAGTTGTAATTTATTATTTATTTGTGGTCGACTGAATAGTTGATGTAAATCTGTGTGGTGGATATATAAAAGTGATTGTTTACTCATTTTGAAGTGTGCTCAAGGTATGCTCAGTGTGTGCAAGTGATGTACATGTGTGAATAAAGGTCAAATCTAGGAGCATAGCAAAGTGTGAAAGATATTGAGCAGAGTGTGTAGAAGTTTTTGTGTGCCTAACTGAAACTATAATCAGGCTTTTCTAGAAGCTAATTTCTCAGTTCAAACTCATCAGATGGATTTAATCTGATTATTGTATGTAATATAGTGAGTCTTCCTCTGAGCAATGTGCTCTAGGTAGTGTCCCTAAATACAAGTGCATTCCTTTTTCATTCTTCATTATACTTCTAATAGGGTATAATCTTGTGGACTAATATCCACCGTGGTTTTTCCCCTAACAAGGTTTCCATGTATAAAATCTTGGTGTTCATGTGTTATTGATTTATGCTTGCACTGCTAATTATCATATCTGAGATTTAAGGCTGATTAATTTTGAATAAGTTTGATTTCGGTAACAACTAATTCACCCCCCCTCTCAATTGTATATCCTTGTTTTTCCAAAATGGTCATCCTTAACCCATTTTTTACTCTCATTGACTTTGCTTGTTAGAACCATATAACTTGAAATAAATAATCAATTATAGGTCGAGATAGAAAATTAATTAAGTTGATGTAGTGTTAATTATTATCAAAATGTTATAAATATTTGAAAGGTTGAAATCATTAAATCTAGTCTTGCAATGTTAAAGGTAAGAAGAAAATTCAACAATCTCTATGTGATTTGAACATCAATGTTGGACCTTTTATACTATATTGCAACATGTTAGATCACACTTTCACAATATCCACTTATGTGGACATGCTTATAGATCTCTCTCGTTCACATTATTTCATGTATTCCTATATTCCTAAATAATTTAGTGGTTAACTTCTTAGGGCCCCTTTTAACTAGAGATAGTCGTAACTAATTCCCAATTTCTAGTGTACAAAAATTCCCTCTAATATTTCATCATAAAATATAATTAATATAAATAATTAAGTTGTCATAAAAACATGGAATTCAAATAAAGCTATGTCAACAATTGTCAAATAATCTATCATAAACTATGGAAGAAATTAAAATCCTCTATTACTAGAATTTTCATTAACCCATAACTATCTAATTGACCTAATCTATATCATCTAAATAACATATTTATAACATAGGTTCAACTATCACATTGATTGCTTCCACATGTCTTTGTAGCATCGGTAATTATTTATGCTCATGATTGATGTTCAAACCTTCGTTCCTGGCACAAGTAGATGGAAAAGCATTGTTTTATGCATGTTATATTTGGAAATCTTTAAAAATTTATTTATGACATCTCTTTTCTTAATTTCCTGCGATCATTTCATTTTATGTGAATACTTTTCTTTGAGGTGTTCTATCAAATTATTTTCTTGTCATGTCAATGTTTCCATAGTAGCATGCATATCACTATGCAATTATTTGAGTTCTCTTTTTTTTGGGAGGGGGGGTGGGTGGTGGGGTTATATATGTACAAAATCCCTACAATGATGGATTTTTAAATTTAAGTCTCCTTCGCATTCTATTTTATCGACCAAGCGTTATTTTAGAGAGGTCGTGTCCATTTACCTATTCGACTAAATGTTATTTTAGAAAGGTCGTGTCCATTTACTTATTCGACCAAGCCTTAATATTTTTAAAATTATGGTGTCTTATCTTCAAGGGATGTGTCATTTTACTGTAGCTTCCTTCAAATTTCATACTAAGATACGATGATGAGTCAAGTAAATATTATCATTTCTATACTTGGTTAAAGAAATATTTGGAATGGAGAATGGAAAGTAGTAAGAAGGAAATAAAAATTATTTAATAATAGGTTTTATATGTAGGTTTATACGAACATATGTTTTCATTATAAATATATAAATATGAGAGATTATATCTACTAAATAAAAGATTGTTTTTTTTTTTTTTTTTCTGTAATTAAGTGTTATCAGTGGGGATAGCACCCTATTATATTAGTTTCAAAATGGCAATAGATGCCTACAGTATATCCGACTGATGCTAGACTATAAGATATTTGTCTGCCTACATTACAAAATGGCAATAGATGCAACAATATATCTGACTGTTGTTGGACTATAAGTTATTTGGTTGACTATATTTCAAGCTTCTATGTTGTTACATAGTTGTATACTACTACTAGTGCATAGCCCAGTTTCACTACGTGCTTCATTCCCCGCTTGTTGAACCAATCCTCATTCTGAACATACCTTGCAAAGGCGTTCAGGTCATTGTTGATTATGCCAGTCCGGTATACCTCCTAGGCATTACCTAAGAAGTTGCTCATAGCATTGACCTGGAGCTGTGGATAGTTTGTGCCTTCCTCCCCTGCTTCGACCTCCTCTTTGTTTGCTTCTTCCGCAGCCCCGTTTTCCTCGAAGCTATACTTTAGGTAGCTCACCAAGCCTTCCGCAGGCATTTCCAGTATTGCATTTTCCACTGCTTGAATGTTGATTACCGATACAAAACCTGCCAGTTTCTCCACCAATACTTCTATGGCGCCCATAATATCTGTCAATAAGCATAAAACAACCTCATAAATTTTTCCATCACACCAGTGGTTTCCCTCTTGCAGGATCTCCTGAGTTATATGTTTGATTGCTTCGATCACTTGCAAAGATTCGATTGAGAATATTCTCCTACACTGCATTCGTAGTCTCTCGTTCGAACAGATGCAGTTAACCCCAAACTTGAACACCATTTTCCTCCTTTGATATTTTGAGTTTAGAGTTGCACCTTAACTCTTTCTTCCCCTCGGCTTCCTATAAATGCTTTGAACTTTCAACGTGGGAAAGGCACAACCCCCAAGCAACTGGACAAACTATGTTTGAAACTTGTCAGCTATCCCATCCAATTGTCCCTGTGTGCTGCTTTTAGGGATTTCGGAGATCTTTCATCCACCAGAACTATTAGTGATTAGGAGTGTTGGCAGATCTGTCCACTGCTCCAAGTCATTGCCCACTTTCACTATCGGTCCTTGATTCACACCACAGTTTTCCAAGAGGTCTGTAGCCTTGTTAGCTTCCCTATAGACGTGTAATAGGGTATAATTGTTTAGCTTTCCAAGAAGGGATTTGATTACTTCAATCTAGTTATCTAGTTTCTAATTCGGAGTTTTCCCCAATGTAATTGCCCGAATACAGATTTGAGAGTTGATAGGGTAAGGCTGGATGGAAACAATCATTGTTCCATGCTCTAGGTCCTTGTTCTCAAGAACTCCTAGGTGAATCTACCACCTTAACCTTTAGGTCCTACCTAATGTATAGGTAACCTTGGTTCTACTGGCCAACCCCACTATCATCTCACTCTCAATCAACCAAGACAATCTTGGTGCAATGCCACTAACTCTTCCTTAGCCCTTAATCTTCCCTAAAGGCTAATTACTCCTAACTCTCAATTTATTCTTTGCAGGGGTGTAGAGATGATTCTACTAGCTTCACACTGTCCTCCTAGGGTTCTTGTAAGTTCACCAAACTCCATTCTTCCATCGCTTTCACCAAACCCTCATCTAGGGTTAAAAAGGCTACTAGCCCAAGAGCCCCAATTAGGCCTCCAACTCCGATAAACTAGGCTTTCACTTCCAAGTTCTCCAAAGAACATCCATTCTTCCTTTGAGGTTCCTGATACCTTTGCCCACCTCTCAAATATTTTTGGAAACTTAGGTCTCCACTGTCCATACAACTCCACAAATTGGAACTGACCAAGAATTTGGGTCTTTTTAGGTCTTTTTCCTGTATTTTGCAGATTGTCAAAGGTTTTCTCTCAACAAATAGGTTGATGAGGCTTCCTCCTTCTTAGTAAGCCTTGGCAAGGCATTCACCTTCCCTCTCCACACCGTGCATTGCCTGGAGATTGCCACCCCTGCACGTTAAGTGCCTTTTTCTCCCTGTCTTTCCTAGTCGGGCACTGTTAAGCTCGCCTAGGAGAAGAATTTCTCCATGACTCTGAGACTCCTAACCACACCTAAACCTACAATATTTACAACCATGGAGTCTAGCCTCAATCCCCAAAAGCCCATACACCAGGTACAGTGGGAAAGAGAACTAAATCTCCATTCTTGATAGGTTGCCAATCAGATCAACAATTCAAAAGAAACAAAATAACTACCAAACACACCTGCAAATTGAACATACTCCACAAATACTACAATGCACAGCTTCTACCACATCTACTCTACATTCTACAACATGTTACAGAGCCATGATCGCTCCTGATCACTCAAATGCAAAGCAAACACAAAAAATTAAGCAATTCTTCTCACTATCCACACTTAGCATTCATGAACTTCCAAAATTACAAAAACTTGCAACCTTTCTCACAAGTCAAGGCATTCCCTATATAGGTCAAAAAAGTAGTTAACTTTCCCCTTGGTTGGACATGTTGGTTACAAAGTGGCAAAGGTGCAAAATGTTCCATTTTGCCACTTTTGCCTATTCAAAGAAAACTAGGAAAAGTGAGTTTCCAATTTCATTAAACCTTTCCCCTCCTTAACCTACTGATCACTCCTGACCAAGGCATATTATTAAGCCTCTAACTCTATTCCAATGGTCAACATGACCTTCATGGAAATACATTAAAACAAAATGCATCATAGACTTTCTAATGCCTAGTGTTTCCTAGGTGCTCCTGCACCATTCTCCCCCTCTGCACAAACTCTAAGGAATGTGAGGAGAGAGTAGAGAGACATCTATGCCCTACTTCTTGAACTGAGCTTCATCCACCCATGTAGCCTCAAATTCATGCTTGTTCTTCCACTTGAAAATATTCTCCATGTACACTTTGTGTCTTGTAGATTTATTTACCCTTGACTCCAAGATCTTTTATGCCTGAAGCTTGTCTTGAATAGGTAAGGGTATGTTGCTTACATCCTTGAAGATCTCCCTACTGGTCTGATCCATGTCATTGACTGATCCCTTGTACCTAATCAAATCAGCTACATTGAAAACTGGTGAAATCCCCAAATCTACAGATAACTCCACCTTGTATGCATTCTTCCCATACTTGGCTAATACCTTGCATGGTCCCACCCTTTTCATCTGAAATTTGGTTGATATACCCTTCTACAACCTGGATTTGTTAAGGTCAACCATGACATAATCTCCTACTGCAAACTGCAAATCTTTCCTTGAAAAATCTACCTTATCCTTCAACTTTTGTGTAGCCTCGGTCGTTGTCTTCTTTACCTACTCCTGAATCTCTTTCATGGTTTGAGTGAAGTCTTCTGCATGTCCACTCCTATTCTCCATAGCTCCTAGATCCCTGAGCTCACATATACCTCTTGGGTGCATTCCATACACAATTTCAAAAGGACTCTTCCCTGTGGTCCGGTTCACACTGTCATTATAAGCATACTCAACCTGTGAGATTACCATATCCCAAGTCTGTCCAAATTCTTTAGTTAGGCACCTTAGAAGGTTACCTAGCACCCTATTAACCACCTCTGTTTGACCATCGGTCTGAGGATGGTAAGCTGATCCAAAAGATAGGTTGGTACCTAATCTGCTCCATAGAGTCTTCCAAAAGTGACTCATGAATTTCACATCCCTGTCTGAAACAATGCTTAAAGGCAATCCATGGATACTTACAATTTCCTTGAAGAAAAGGTGAGCTATATAGTTACCATCATGAGTGGTTTTGCAAGGGATAAAGTGACTCATCTTGGTAAATCTGTCTACCACCACATACACACTATCAAATCAAGTCTTGGTCTTAGGAAGTCCTACCACAAAATCCATGCTCACACACTCCCATGGTCAGTTAGGAATGGGTAGGGGTTGATATAGACCAGCATTACTAGCTCCTCCCTTAGCTTTCACACACACAACACATTGCTCCACATACCTCCTAACATCTCTTGACAACTTAGGCCAATAGTAGAACCTTTGCACTAGTTCTAATGTCTTATTGATGCCAAAATGTCCACTAAGACTACCATTATGCTTTTCCTGAATGAGGTTTTCTCTCATTGACCCTTTTGGAACACATAACCGATTCCCTTTAAACAACAATCCACTTTTCAATGTATACTCTGAGTATTGGCTATGAAAGTGATTCCCAAAGTCAGAACATACCTTGTAGGCCTCTGAGAAATCTTCATCCTCCCCATAGAGATCCTTGAAACTCTCTATGCCAATGCTCTTGATTTGTATCTCTTGCACTGTCAGCAATCTTCTACTCAATGCATCTGCTACCTTGTTCATTTTTCCCTTCTTGTGCTTGATGGTGAAAGTAAAATCTTGGATGTACTCCATCCACTTCAAGTGTCTATTGCTCAACTTCTCTTGGGTGTTGATATAACTAAGTGCTTGATTGTCAGTAAAGACCACAAACTCCTTGGGTAGAAGGTAATGCCTCCACTTCCTAAGTGACTAAACCAAAGCATAAAGTTCTAGATCATAGGTAGAATACTTCTTCTTAGCTTCATTAATCTTTTCACTGAAGAAAGCTATGGGCCTGCCTTCTTGACTAAGCATTCCTTCTACTGCAACTCCACTAGCATCACACTCCACAGTAAACAACTTGTCAAAGCTTGGTAATAAGAGAATAGATTGAGTTGCCACTTCTTATTTCAGTTTCTCAAACCCTTTCTCAGCCTCTTGAGTCCACACAAACTTAGTTTTCAAACCACCCTTGATTGTCTCTAGGACTGGTGCACATATGCCACTAAAGTTTCTTATCAATTTCCTATAAAATTGAGCCAATCCATGGAAACTTCTTACCTCAGTCCCTGTGGTTGGTGTAGGCCAGTTTAGGATAGCTTCCACCTTGCTTGGATCCATTTTCAATGATCCTTGAGACACTACAAAACCCAAATATACAAGTTCTTGTTTGAAAAACTCACACTTCTCTAGGTTGATGGCCAACTTCTCCTCTTGTAATCTTCTAAGAACCAACTCCACATGCTTTAGGTGTTCTTTTGTTGTCTTGCTAAAGATGAGTATATCATCAAGATATACCACCACAAATAACCCTGTAAATTACTTGAGCACTTCATTCATGAGCCTCATGAATGTGCTAGGGGCATTAGAGAGGCCAAATGGCATAACTCTCCACTCATACAACCCATTTGTTGTCTTAAATGTTGTCTTCCACTCATCTCCATCCTTGATTCTGATCTGATGGTATCCACTTTTGAGATCCAACTTGGTGAAATACTGAGCTCCTCCAAGACAATCCATCAAGTCTTCAATCCTAGGAATAGGAAACCTATACCTGATTGTGATTCTATTTATTGCTCTAGAGTCGGTGCATAATCTCCACTTGCCTCCTTTCTTAGTTGCTAAGACCACTAGTACTACACATGGGATGATGCTCTTCCTAATCAAGCCTTGATCCAATAACTCCTGCACTTGTCTAGCTACCTCTAGATTTTGATCCGATGTAAGCTTATAAGCTACTTTGTTAGGCAATGATGCTCTAGGTATGAATTCAATCTAATGACTAATGGCCCTTTTAGGAGGTAAAGTTGCAGGTGCACCATCACTCACTATGTCCTTATACTTCTCAAGCAAATTCTGGACTGCTCCGTGTATGACTATTGTCTCAGTCTTATCTTCATCTTTGGACTACAACATGATCACATAACCTTCACCCCCTTGATGTAGGTTGTTAAGGAACTCCTTGCCATGACTTAACAGAATGTTTGGTGTCTTTGACTGTCCTTCTTCTTCTTCTGAAAGTGACTGCAACTTAAAGGTCTTCCCATCCTTTTTAAAAGAGATAGTATTTTCCTTCCCATCATACATGGCACTTCTTTCATACTACCATGGTCTGCCCAATAGTAGATGGCATGCATCCATGGGTAATACATCACAAATTAGCTTATCTTTGTACCCTCTAATGGAAAACTCCACCGTTACTTGCTCATTGACAAGAACACTCTGCCCTTTGTTTAACCATGTCACTTTGTAGGGGTTAGTGTGGGGTACCTTCTCCAATTTTAGCTTCTTTACTACCTCTTCTGAGATGATATTGTCTGTTGAACCTAAATCTAGAATGACCTTGCACACTTTTCAAAGTATCTTACATCTTACTCTAAATAGAGCTCTTTTTTGTTTTGGTTCTTCCTTGATCGATTGTCTGATCAAAACTCTCCTAAACATTAGATTCTCCCCCATTTCAGATTCAATATGACTGATCTCTGGTGATTTAGTGCTCATGGTGTCCTCTTGTGCATAAGCCACCCTCTTCTTAGCATTTGATGATGATGCTTTCTCCGAGCACCTATAAGCTGGATGGCCTACTTGACCACAATGGTAATACTTCATATTAAGCAAAGTATGAATTGCTCCTTCCTGCTCCTCTTCCTCTATTGGATCCTCCTTGAGAAACTCTACCTCATCCATAACCTCCTCTAGAAGATCTTTCACCTCCATGCTCTGTGAGTTTAGACTCTCCTTGGTTTCTTTGCTCATTTCCTCTACCTTGGTAGCCACCTCTATGTCCTCTTTGATCTCTTTGATCTCTGCCTTTTCCTCTACTCTTAGAAGCCTGATCATGTTTCCTCTTGCTTCTTTCCTCAATCTTGATAGCTAATTGATAGCATTGGTGTACTGTCTTTGGACTTAGAAGAGTCATCTCCTCTTGGATGTTCCACTTCAAGCCGTTAAGATACCTAGCCACTTTGAGACTTTCATCTTCTAAAATATTGGACCTCATACAAATTTTTTGAAACTCCTCAGTGTAAGTGTTCACATCTTGGTCTCTTTGCCTCAAGCTTTGTCTCTTCTTGTGTAACTGAATCTCATAATCATCTGGTATGTATGCTTCTCTCACTTTTGCCACCATGCCTTTCCAAGTTGAAATAGGCTTCTTGCCTTCCTTTTCCCTCTTTGTCTGAATGAATTTCCACCATGTCAAGGTAGATCCTCTCAATCTAGACTTGGCCACCTTCACCTTTTGTGCTTCAGTGACTCCATCACATTCAAAATGGTTCTCCATGCCTTCTATCCAATCCAGGACTAGGTCAGCCTCCAATTTGCCACTAAATAGTGGTATACCTTCAAGTGCTTTTCCACTCAAAGCTTTCAATGCCTTCAAGAAAGGCTCCTCTTGTAGAACAGGGTCAGGTTCAGGGGTCTTGTCTTCCTCTATAACCTCTTCACTCTTTGGTTCCCTTCCCTCCAATCTTTCACGGACCTCATCGACCTTGATTTGCACATTGCTCAATGCTTCCTCAAGTTGTGCCAATCTTTCTCTCAACCTCCTATTATCTTCCTCCTGATCTTCAACCTTCTTTTCTAACTCAATGTTTGTCACCATGGTTGTGGAACCACTGGATTCAAGGTCTGACATACAAGTTCTAACCCAAATCTTTAACTTGCTCTGATACCAATCTGATAAGGTAAGGTTGGATGGAAACAATCACTGTTCCATGCTCTGGGTCCTTAATCTCAAGAACTCCTAGGTGACTCTACCACCTTAACCTTTAGGTCCTACCTCATGTATAGGTAACCCTGGTTCTACTGGCCAACCCCACTATCATCTCACTCTTAATCAACCAAGACAATCTTGGTGCAATTCCACTAACTCTTCCTTAGCCCTTAATCTTCCCTAAAGGCTAATTACTCCTAACTCTCAATTTATTCTTTGCAGGGGTGTAGAGATGATTCTACTAGCTTCAAACTATCCTCCTAGGGTTCTTTTAAGTTCACCAAACTCCATTCTTCTATCGCTTTCACCAAACCCTCATCTAGGGTTAAAAAGGCTACTAGCCCAAGATCCCTAATTAGGCCTCCAACTCCGAGAAACTAGGCTTTCACTTCCAAATTCTCCAAAGAACATCCATTCTTCCTTTGAGGTTCCTGATACCTTTTCCCACCTCTCAAATATTTTTGGAAACTTAGGTCTCCACTATCCATACAACTCCACAAACTAGAACTGACCAAGAATTTGGGTCTTTTTAGGTCTTTTTCCTGTATTTTGCAAACTGTCAAAGGTTTTCTCTAAACAAACAGGTTGATGAGGCTTCCTCCTTCTTAGTAAGCCTTGGAAAGGCATTCACCTCCCCTCTCCACACCGTGCATTTCCTGGAGATTGCCACCCCTGCACGTTAAGTGCCTTTTTCTCCCTGTCTTTCCTAGCCGGGCACTGTTAAGCTCGCCTAGGAGAATAATTTCTCCATGACTCTAGGACTCCTAACCACACCTAAACCTACTATATTTACAACCATGGAGTCTAGCCTCAATCCCCAAAAGCCCGTACACCAGGTACAGTGGGAAAGAGAACTAAATCTCCATTCTTGATAGGTTGCCAATCAGATCAGCAATTCAAAAGAAACAAAATAACTACCAAACACACCTGCAAATTGAACACACTCCACAAATACTACAACACATAGCTTCTACCACATCTACTCTACATTCTACAACATGTTACAGAGCCATGATCGCTCCTGATCACTCAAATGCAAAGCAAACACAGAAAATTAAGCAATTCTTCTCACTATCCACACTTAGCATTCATGAACTTCCAAAATTACAAAAACTTGCAACCTTTCTCACAGGTCGAGGCATTCCCTATATAGGTCATAAAAGTAGTTAACTTTCCCCTTGGTTGGACATGTTGGTTACAAAGTGGCAAAGGTGCAAAATGTTCCATTTTTCCACTTTTGCCTATTCAAAGAAAACTAGGAAAAGTGAGTTTCCAATTTCATTAAACCTTTCCCCTCCTTAACCTACTGATCACTCCTGACCAAGGCATATTATTAAGCCTCTAACTCTATTCCAATTGTCAACATGACCTTCATGGAAATACATTAAAAAAAAATGCATCCTAGACTTTCTAATGCCTAGTGTTTCCTAGGTGCTCCTGCACCAGGAGTCGCCTTCTATTTCTACCGAATCAATTCCTTTTTGTAGGCAGACTTCCAATCCCAATGCAAGCGCCTCCATTTATGCTATGTTATTCGTGCAGGAACCTAGATTCTTGGAAGCAGCCCAGACACCCTGCCCTTCTGTGTTTCTAATTATACATCTTGCTCCTACCTTTCTGGGGTTGCCTTTTGCAGCCCCATCAAAGTTAAGTTTCCAATTTAATTGCTCTGGAGGTCTCCACCTAACTTCCTTTTTGTTCACCTTTTTTTTACTCTTTGTCAAATCTTTGGGTAATTTTAGGCTTGGCCATGTTTTCTTGATTTCCTCGTCCTAGCGTATGAATCTTGTGTTAGATCGCAATGTGAATCGGTTATTTGTTGTTTCCACTATAGTAATTTGAATATTTTCAATTAGTCTGTCTTTCAAGGGATTGATTCTTGAAGATTCGTTTGTTTCTTTCCTTCCAAATATGCCATACAACTAATGCAGTGCTAGTTTCCATAGATTTTTCCAATAACCCATTCTGATTTAGTATCGGCCAGCTATTCATAGCCTCACAAATTATCTGTTGTCTTGGGCCTTGTATCCCAAATGCTCCGAACAACCAGTCCCAGCATGCGGTTTCCATCGGACAAGATAGAAGAAGATGATTTGCAGTCTCCTCTTCTTTTTTGCACAATACGCTCCTTGATGGGCCCGCAAATCCTAATCTCTTCAATCTATCCCATGTTAGGCACCATTTGTGTAGTGCCACCCATAGAAATGCCCCCACTTTTGGTAGGATTTCACATTTCCAGCATAATGTTGACATCCAATTCTTATCCTTACACTGTAAATTTTGTATTTGGTAACCCATTTTGGTCGTATATTCCCCTGATTTTTCACCACACCAAATCACTTCATCTTCTTTTTTATTTAGCAATATTGGTCTATTACTTAACTCTACCTCTACTTCCTCGCGTAGGTGATGTGGCATGAGATGTGTCGGTATAGCCTTCCATTGGAATTGTCCCCCTAAAGAGCACCTCTTGTATTGAACGTAGTCTTTCACTATTTTCCCCATTTCCATCTGTAGCCTATCCACATACTGGTCTACACCTATTAAATCTTTCAAACTCTTGTGCCCATTCCATGAGTTTGTCCAGAACAATGCCTTTGAACCAATCCCTATACGCCAGGACAAATGGTTGGTTATTATTGGTCTACATTTTGTTATGTATTTCCAAACTGCTGAGTCTTTACCTGGATTAGCTAAGGTGAATATTCTGCTTGGTTCCCTAGTATCCAAGTATTTTCTTTGCATAATTCGGCACCACAGTTTTTTCGGTTGTTTGTAGAGCTTCCAAACTAGCTTTGCACCTAGTGCTAAGTTCTGTAAACCAATCTTTCGGAGTCCTGCCCCACCCTCCTCTTTTGGTTGACATGTCAATTCTCAACCTATCAATGGTATTCTTTTTTTTTATTTGGACCCCTCCCAGATGAATTTTTTTAGGACTTTTTCTATTTTGTGTTTAGTTTTCCTTGGAGCTTCGTATGTGGAAATTGAATAAATTGGGATAGCTGAGAGAACTGTTTTTACCATTGTTAGTCTTCCTGCTAGTGACAACCAGTTGTTCTTCCATGACATTGCTTTAGAGCAGCATTTTTCAGTTGTTTCCTCCCAATGCTTTGATTTGCAAGCACCACCAAATATTTTGACTCCTAAGAATTTTACAGGCAGTGTTCCCATTTGATATCCAAGTATGTGTAAAATTGCCTTTTTTATTGTTGTTTTCGTGTTGAAGAAAAAGATACTTGATTTATACTTATTCATTTTTTGACCTGTTTGTGCCTCATATGTGTCGATTATAGATTTGATGTTCTTGGCTTCCTTAATACTTTCTTCCCCAAATAAAGTGGCGTCGTTAGCAAATTGGGAATGTGTAACTGGTGCTATATCTTGTGCTACTTTCACACCTTTCCATTCCAATCTCTGACAACTTTTTTTAATTGCACAGCTTAAGGATTCCGCCATTATCACAAAGAGGAAAGGCGATATGGGATCCCTTTGTCTGAGGCCATTGGTCGCTTGAAAGAAACCTTGTAATGTACCATTTATTGATATTGAGAATCTTACTGAAGATATACAATATTTTATCATATTGCACCAATGAGAATTAAAACCCAATTTTTTCATGACCATTATTAAGAATTCCCATGATACTTTATCATAAGCCTTACTTACATCTAGTTTTATAAGCATACTTGGTTCCCTGCAACTGGTAAGGGAGTGAACGACTTCTGAAAGGAGTAGCGTGCAATCCGTGATCTCTCTACCTAGCACAAATCCACATTGTTCCGTTGATATTACCTTTTCCACAACTGCTTTCAGTCTGTTCGTAAGCACTTTAGTAATTACTTTGTAAATTGTATTACATAGTGAGATTGGTCTGTAGTCGTTAAAAGTTTTGCATTCCTATTATTTGGGGATTAAGGCTATCACTGTATTATTGAGGTCTTTCACAAAATGCTTGTTCTTTCTAAAGTCCTCAACTAATTTCTAGACATCATTGCCAACAAAGTTCCAACATGTTTGAAAAAATCTGGCTGTGAATCCATCAGGTCCAGGTGCTTTGTCCAGATGGAGCTGAAAGAGTATTGTTCTCACCTCTTCTTTTGTGATTTCTTTGCAAAGCATTTTATTGTCTTATTTTGATACTTTGTTGCTGATTGCATCCAAAATACTTCCATTTTCTGTATGCAGATTTTGGTTTCCCAGTAATTTCTCAAAGTGTTCCATAGTCGCTGATCCAACATTGGTTAGACCCCATACCGATTTCTCTCTTGCTTGGATTACTTCGATTTTGTTGGCTACCCTTCTGGCAAGGACTAAGGCGTGGAAGCATTTTGAGTTGGAGTCACCTTCTTGTAACCAGTTTTCTCTCGACTTGTCTCTCCAATAGATTTCTTCTCTTTTGAGTAATTCAAATAAATTGCTTTTTAATTCCTTTTCTTTTATATATTCTTCATTCCTCATTCCATCCTTGATTATTTTTTCATTTAAAGACTCTAACTCATTTTCGACCTTGGCTTTCTCTGCGAAAATGTTTAAGAAATTTTCTTTATTCCATTTTTTTAGCCGTTGTTTTAAATGTTGAAGTTTTTTCACAATTTTAAAGTTGATTAAGCCTCCCACCTTTAGCTCTTTCCACCACTTCTCCAGGAGTACGACTAGACCACCATTGCGCTACCACATATTCTGAAATTTGAAGCTTGCCCCTACAGTTTCCAACTGATCCAAAATAGTTATTTCTACGGGGAAATGATCAGAGGCTGAGTTTGGAAGAATTTATGTTTGTATTTGCCATCCAGAATCTCTCCAATTCTTGGTAATGAGGAACCTATCGAGACGTTTTGCTATTGCTATAAAGTCTTTCCTTCTATTTGTCCATGTAAAAACTCCTTTCTCTGATGGGCAGTCCATTAATCCTGCTTCAGCCACAAAATTTCTAAAATCAATAGAAGTCTAATACAAAGTTTTGATACCACCACTTTTTTCTGATGTATCCAGGATGGCATTAAAATCCCCTCCCATGATTAATTTCCCTTTGAGGAGTGGTTGCGAAAATTCCAAAATCTTCCTCCATAGATCTGCCTTTTCCTCTGTTTTGATAGGGCCATATATGTTGATTAATGTGAACTGGCAATTCAAAGCCAGATTATACATTTTTGTTGTCATCCAATTGGCTTCCATGTGTATAATTTCTGTCGAAACCCCCTCTTCTTTCCATAGAAAACCCATACCTCCTGCATTTCCTTTAGATCCCTGAAAATGACCTTTCCAATCATGACAGTATTGGAGAAATTGCATTCCCTCTTCGTTGGACAGTTTCCTCTCTTGGAGTAAAATTATATTATTATTACTTTTTTTAATTTGGCGCCTTACTAGGCATCTTTTGTCAGGGACCTTTAGGCCCCTGACATTCCATGTAGTGATTTTCATTGTTTCTCAAGGGAGGATTTCCCTCCCTTGGTACTGAAGAATTTAATGATGCTGGGAAGATTTTTTTCCATAGCTTCTTCCTCCCTTAATTGCTTGTATGATTTCTAGCCCCGCTGTTTCCTTGTTGTGCCAAATTTTCCCAACCCTAGGTGGTTGGTTGTTGATTGCGAGATACACCTATCTTCAATAATATCTAAAGCATCATCTGCTTCAAAATCGTTGCTTGTCAACGACTCTGTCTCATCCCTTCCCTCACCCTCTTGGTCGATTATGTGAATTGTGTTAACGGTCTTGTTTTGGGGCTCCTCACTGACACCTTTCGTATTTGCATCACCAAGGGGTTTATTCTTTCTTACTCTTCCTGGCATATTGTTCATAACTACCATGGCCAGTTCTTTTTTGTTTTTAGGTATGATACTGTTTTTGTGATTCGTTTTTATCTAGGAGTTGTTGTTGTCCTTACTCTGCTTGTTGGTAGAGCATTTTCCCTCATTGTGATTCTTGGCTCCACATTTTAGACAGAACCATTTCATCTCTTCCACTTCTATTTCCTGTACCCATTGAGTCCCATTTACAACCAGATGGATTTTTTTTGGAATGGTGTCTATTGCCGCTATTTTTAGTTTGGCATATTTGTAGAGATCTCCATCCATAATATTTGAATCGATTTCTATTAGGGTTTCTAGTGTTTTGCCAATCTTTTCTAAACATTCCTTAGCCCAGTATTCCATTGGGAGATTGTATAATTTTATCCACTTGGGTTGATCATATGGCCACATTTTTATTGGATTCAAATTTGGACTCCATGGTTGCATGTATAGGGGTGTATTTTCTATTGACCACATTATTTTCTGTTACCCTTTTTCTATCTTCTTTGTTAGCAAACACTGTTATAAAGAAACCCTTAGGTAAGAATCTTACCAGAACTTCTGTTTGCCAAGTCTCTTTTATCCACTCGTTGATTACTTGGCTGCTCAGATTGACGCCGATGAATTTGCAGATAAAGGCGTCTTCTTTGAGAATATTTGTATCTGCTTTGATTTCCTCTGTGACGTCTATATTAATAATGTTTGTGGGTAAGTCAATGTGTTGGTTGCCCTGCTGCCACAGAGTTTCTGTTGGGATGTTTGTTTTCCGATTTTTCCTACCTTTAGGGTTTTTGCCGAATGTTCTATTTTTTTGATAACTTTCTTGGTTATTAAGCCTTTGTCAATTCTGATACTGAAACCCTTCGGTGTTGATTTTTCTTGAGGCTTCGACTCTGAGCTTTGGGATTTCCTTCCTACCATATTTGGGGTGTGATTCTGGGGTGTCGTGTCTTTCCTTTCTAGGTCCCGTAGGGTATTCGGCCACATTCCCTTGATAGATCTGATGGCATTTGTCCACCCATCGGCCTTTGGAGAAAACCCATTGTGGCCTATGGTTTTTTGAGGTTTCATCCTCTATAACCCTTTTGTTCAACTTCTTCTCGGTGGTATTGCCTCCTTCATAGCCAAATCTTGCCCTCGACCTTTCGTTTATGCTTGGTTTTGATGGATCGTCATGTTTCTACTTTGTCTCGCATTTACCATTGGTAGATACCCATTGGGGATTATAACCAGCCTACTTGGAGGACGCCGCTTGGTTTGCTTCGACTTCGTTCACCCATCTGCCTTTTTTCCTTTTCGTTCTTACCGAAGCCCTTCCCTTGTTGCTTCGCGAACCTGTTGAAATTTTTTGCTTCTGCATACCCCGCGCTCGCACCACTCTACTCCGCCATTTCTCCTTCCAATTAAATTAAGCATAATGGTAAACAAAATATTGTTATATTTTTCTTCTTATGGTAACTTGTTTATTAACAAATTTATCAAGAAACTTGTTAAATTCAATTTTTATTTCTTTTATAAAGTGTAAGTGGATCACAATATCATGATTTTATGTAGAGATGGTTCCTACTAGATCTATTTTGCTCTGATACCAAATGTAATGTCACTTTTTCTCTTGTGGTTATTAAGCATTAGCAATAGATTTAATTTAACAAATATTAGAGTTTACAATATGTAATATTATCAAAATAAATGTGAATAATTAATGTAAACTAGAAACATGGGACAATTAATAAATTAACATAATAAATGGAATAAAACGTCAACATAGATTAATCAAATAAATAATATTCCTAATATTATTGAATCAATGGCTCTCAATACTTATCTTAAAGTCGTGGAAAGGTTGTTATTCGACACTCAAAGGAATGGTTGTAGGTCTAGTTTGTTTCTTAGCACAAACACCCTCAAAGAAATCAGTTCTTGCACATAACCAACCTACCTTCACGGCATAAACTCAGCCTTGTCCAAGACACTCTCGGGTGTACGTTGTACCCCGAGTTGGACACACATTGTGTGCCCCTTCTCCCAATGTTTAAATGCCCACCTATGACCCTAGCATTCACTCTTTTGTGCCCTTTTAGTTCCCCTTTCTTTTTTCTCTTCTCTCTTTGAATACTCTCCATCCTTTTATGCCTCTTTTCATGTCTCACTTGAATTATTTTTTATATCCGTTTAAGGGTTGATTTCCAAACCATCACACCCTTTCACCAAGGTTGTCTTTTAATAATTATTTAAATAAATAGTTATGCTTCCCCGTTTTAAATAATGTTTATACAGGGTCAGTGCAGGATCATGAGAGTCCAAACTAGGCCTCTAAGTGGCAATGAAAATTCAGAAAATCAGAGTTAAGAAACTTGACATAAAATTTTGAATAAGTTACTAACATAATTTGAAAAATATGTAAGAACAAAAGTTGTAGCAAATTGAATGTAATTTCTAGGCTACTAGTCCTTTTTTGGAAAAAAGTAAATCTGTTTTGCAAAAAATTGAAATTTCAATGCAGTGGTACTAAATTTTTTAGGAAAAAGATAAGAAGCGAGTGTATGTCTGACCACCCTAAGTACAGGAAAAAAATATTATTTTTTTCTGAATTTTTTAATATAAGTAGAGGACACATGCTCGGATGTGTCGGAT
The DNA here is from genome assembly GCA_007115665.2 of Sequoiadendron giganteum. Taxonomy (NCBI): domain Eukaryota; kingdom Viridiplantae; phylum Streptophyta; class Pinopsida; order Cupressales; family Cupressaceae; genus Sequoiadendron; species Sequoiadendron giganteum. The sequence continues at coordinate 622,473,543 of CM021104.1, forward strand.
TCTTTTTGTAATTTTTTTCCATGTAAATAATTAGTTATGATTTTTTTATTATAAATTTTCAAAATTATTAAAACGTTTGTGTCTGACCACTATAACTTGGTCAAAACTTTACAAAATTCAAAATAAAAAATATCCTATAGTATGTGACGCACCTTGTAGGTTCATAAAATGTTAAGTAGTTTGAAAGTTATAGAAGTTTTTCAATCAAAACTTTAGTCTTAATGTATGTAGAAAATCAATAATAATAATTTATTAAATTCAAAATAAGGCATAACTTATATTGGTGGAAAGCTGACAATTTTTTCTATAAATCCTTTTCGTTTCATGAAATTCAAAAAAAAGTTATCAACCACAAAGGTGAACTTTGGAAAACTAAGGAAATTTTGTAAACATGTGTTTTTTTGTTGACTTTCCAAGTTAGGAAATCCCAAGCCAAAAACCAAGGCAAACTCGAGGGAAATCCCAAGGCTGTAAATTTTGTTAGACAAAACAGATATCTGTGTTGAAGACCTAAAAATCCTCTTTAGTAAAATGGGCATAAATTTTGTGTTTCTTATCGAAATTTTGACTTTTTATAGGCGTTGAAAAGGTGATTGAGAGCTCTACATAATAAACTGGGTAGTTTTTCTATATTGTACACAAAAAATAATTATAATCATTTGAACATATTTTATTTTTGAAACATCAAATGTTTACTACTTTCACATGTAAAGTCTCCTTTTCATGATTTTTTTGTAACACTCATCTCAAAATACTTGAAACTTTAGGAAAAGTAATAAATAATGAAATATTTATATTTTTTGTAGTAAAGAGATGAAAAAATCTTCATAAATCATCATATATCTTTGTCCCTTTATCTACCTCTCTATATATCACTATGTCTCCCCTTAAGCTTTGGACCTATCCCTCCCTCCTTCTCTCTTTGTCCCTCTTTATACCTATCTTTCTCACTCTCCCTCTCCTTGAGCTCTAGACCTCTCTCTCTCTCTCTCTCTCTCTGGCCCCTTCCACTCCCTCTCCCTCTCCATCTCCATCTCCCCTATCCCTCTCTCTCTTCCTCCCTTTGAAGTCTCTCCCTCTTAGGTCTCTCTCTCTCAGGTATCTCCCACTCCCTCTCTCTTTTTTCTCTCCCTCTCCCCCTCTCTCTCAATCTCACTCACACTCACACTCTCTCCCTCTCAAGTCTCTCTCTCTCTCCCACTCTCTCTCCCTCACTCCCTCCCTCTCTCCCTCTATCTCCCTCTCAAGTCTCTCTCTCCCTCCCTCCCTCTCTCTCTAGTCCCTACCACTCCCTCTCCTTCTCTCTTCATATCCCTCTCACTCCATCTCCCTCTCTCCTCTCTCTCTCCATCCCTCTAAAGTCTCTCCATCTTAAGTCTCTCTCTCTCCACACACACATAAACTCTCTCTCTCCCACTCTCTATCTCTCTCTCACACACACACACAAACACTCTCTCCATCTCCATCTTAGGTCTCTCTCTCCCACTCTCTATCTCCTCTCTCCCTCCTCTCTCCCTCTCCTCCCTCCCTCATTTCTCTCTCCTCTCACTCTCTCTCTCTCTCTCTCTCTCTCTCTCTCTCTCTCTCTCTCTCTCTCTCTCTCTCTCTCTCACACACACACACACACACAATCTCTCTCTTCATCTCCCTCTCAGGTCTCTCTCTCTCCCACTCTCTCCTACCCTCTCTCCATCTCAAGTCACTCTCCCTCTCTCCTACCCTCTCTCCATCTCAAGTCACTCTCCCTCTCTCTCTATCTCTCTCTCCCACTCCCTCTCTCACTCTTAGGTCCCTCCCACTCCATATCCCTCTCTCTCTCCCTCTCCATCTCTCTCTCTCTAAAGTCTCTATCTCTATCTTAGGTCTCTCCCACTCCCTCTCAAGTCTCTATCACACTCACACTCTCAAGTCTCTTTCTCTCCTTCTCTTCCTCCCTCTCTCACTCTCCCTCCCTCCATCTCTCTATCTCCCTCTCTCTCTCATCTCTTTCTCTCCTCCTCTCCTCTCAGGTCTCTCTCTCTCTCTCTCTCTCTCTCTCTCTCTCTCTCTCTCTCTCTCTCTCTCTCTCTCTCTCTCCACAGTTATCCTTCCCACCCTAACTAGATAACTCTCTCCCCCTCCCTCTCTCTCTCCCTCTGCCTCCATCTATCTCTCTCTCCCTCCCTCTATCTATCTCTCTCCCTCCCTATCTCCCTCACAAGTCTCTCTCCCTCTCTCTCAATTATCTCCTTCCCACCCTAACTAGATAACTCTCTCCCCCTCCCTCTCTCTCTCCCTCTGCCTCCATCTATCTCTCTCTCCCTCCCTCTATCTATCACAAGTCTCTCTCCCTCTCCCTCCCTATATATCTCTCTCTTTCTCTCCCTCTCAAGTATCTCTCTCTCTCTCTCTCTCTCTCTCTCTCTCTCTCTCTCTCTCTCTCTCTCTCTCTCATCCCTCTCCCCTCCTTTCCTCTCTCCTCTACCTCCTCTCCTCTCCATGTCCTCTCTTCCTCTCTCTCCTCCAAAGTGACTTGGGATGGAGACAAAAGTGACTTGAGGATGGAGGAGGGAAGGAAGAGATACATGAGAGGAGATGAGAAGAAATAGAGATGGTGTCAATGATGTGTGAGGAGAGAGAGAAGTGAGAGAGACTGAGGAGATAAGTGACTAAGAGGTGGGAGAGAGTCAGGAGGAGGGGAAGGAGAGGAGAGGGAGGGAAGAGAGATAAAGAGTGGGAAGAACCTATGTGAGACCTAATAGGAGAGGGAGTGGAAGAGACCTAAGAGAGAGAGACTTAAGAAGGAGAGAGTCTTCAAAGGGAGGGGGAGAGAGGGAGATGGAGAGGGAGAGGGAGTGGGAGGAACTAGAGAGAGAGAGAGAGAGAGAGAGAGAGAGAGAGAGAGAGAGAGAGAGAGAGAGAGAGAGAGAGTGAAAGAATTGAGAGGGAGAGAGAGTCTCGAGATGGAAAGAGAGAGTCTTCAGATGGAGAGATTCCAAGAGAGAGAGACTTCAAGAGATGGAGAGAGAGAGAGTTGGAGGAAGATGGAGAATGAGAGAAGAGATAAGGAGATATATATATATACCCTAAGGAAATGGAGAGAGAGAGAGAGAGAGAGAGATGAGGAGGGAGATAGAGGAGGGGAGAGAGAGGTTGGAGGAGAGGAAGAGGGGGAAGGGAGAGGAGAGGAGGGGAAGGAGAGAGAGAGAGAGAGAGAGAGAGAGAGAGAGAGAGAGAGAGAGAGAGAGACCTGAGAGGGATAGAGTGTGATTTTGAGTGAGACATTGAGAGAGAGAGACATGAGAGGGAAAGAGTGAGTTTGAGTGAGACATTGAGAGAGAGAGACCTAAGATGGAGAGAGGGAGTGGGAGAGACTTAAGAGAGAGACCTAAGAGGGAGAGAGACTTAAGAGGAAGAGAAACTCCAAAGGGAGGGAGAGAGAGAGGGGGAGAGGGAGTGGGAGTGGGAGGGACCTGAGAGAGAGAGAGAGGGAAGGAAGGATGGAGAGAGAGGTAGAGAGATAGGTCTATAGCTCAAGGAGAGAGAATGAGAAAGATAGGTATAAAGAGGGACAAAGAGAGAAGAAAGGAGGGAGGGATGGGTCTAGAGCTTAAGGGGAGACATAGTGATATATAGAGAGGTAGAGAAATAGACAAAGAGATATGATGATTTATAAATATTTTTTCATCTCCTTGCTGCAAAAAATATGAATATTTCAATATTCATTACTTTTTCTAATGTTTCAGGTATTTTGAGATGAGTGCTACAAAAAAATCATGTAAAAAAGACTTTGCATGTGAAAGTAGTGAGCATTTGATGTTTCAAAAATGAAATATGAAGTTGAAATGATTATTATTTTTTTGTATAATATAGGAACACCACCTAGTCCATTGTTTAGAGCTCTCAATCACCTTTCCAATGCCTATAAAAAGTTAAAATTTCAATAAGAAACGTAAAATTTATGCCCATTTTACTAAACAAGGGTTTTTTAGGTCTTCAAAACAAATATCCGTTTCAAACGGATATCCATTCTATTTTTCAAAAAAATGGGTTCCCGCTTTCCAAAATGGACATCCATTTGGAAAAAAAAAAACAGATATTTGTTTTGAAACGGATATCTGTTTTGGTTTGGTATTACCAAACCAAAACGAATATTATACCTAACCCATACAAAAAGCCAAACTTTTTTTTTTGCGATTTTAATGAGTTAAAAACACGTTTTTTTCCTCATTACCACTTTTTGGACCCCCATGATCTTGCACATGCCCTACATTTTTTTTATTAATCTCTCTTTTAACCAAAGGATCATAATATCCTTTATTTTATATCTCCCTTTTAATTCTAAAGGGTTATTTAATATATTTATCTTCTCTTAGGAAAAAAGTCACATAACAAAAACTGCATTAGTTTACATCTAATTTAGGGTTTTAAATTTATATTTTGCATTGTTTAAAATCTTAAAAAAAATAAAAAATTGCATGTATATTACATTGATTTTACATATTAGTGTATTATTGGTCATTTACATCAACAAATTTAGATAAAATTGCATGCAAAAAAGTATCACTTTGTTCATCATTTGTCACTAATTTCATTTGAATTAGGACACCTAAATCTCCAGAAAATTTTGTCACTAAAATCACAGTCTGCAACTTGAAATAGGGAATTCAAACAATAAGCAAGAAATTCAAACTTTGATTTTTCAAATCCCTAACCTAGGACTCATTCGCCCTAGGGCGATTAAGTCCTTGTACTTCTAAGCATCAATTTTTCTCTGGTTGCTTGGTTTCTTATACTATTAAATTTGTGTTTCAGTCTCAGAAAATTAAAAAAATTGTACTTTTTTTTATTAAGTTTAATTGGTCAAATTGAGTGCATTGTTTGAAATCAAAATTGGCATTAAAAAAAAGGACATCACTTTTAGGTTTTTGCATAGCATAATCAATAAATTATCATGTTTCAAATATAAAAAATATAAAATCTTTTTACATACTTGCATTGTGGGTGTTCATTGCATTTGCATAATGCCCTTTCTCCATTTTGGGTGCACTTAGGTTTGGTGAAACTTGTATGAGCTTCACAACTTGGTGTCCTATAACCAATACTTTAGTGAGATGCAGTTCGAGACTCATGCCATCCCGCACTACTACATATGTCATGGATCTTGAGTTTTCCAACTCTTTCACTCATAGTGTTGATACCAGTTAACCCATTATGGACCATAGATTTGATACCACATTTTCCATGACCACTTTACCCATAACCAATATGACTGATATTGACACAATGGTTGCAAATTTCCCTCAAGAAAAGCTAAAACAAATGGATGAAGCCTTAGAAAAATTGAAAATATTTGTGAGTGTTGAATACATTATTGGTACTGTAATTCTTGTCATAGATAACATGACGAAAATTCTTGATAACGAACAAGGAATAGAAATTGTGTGTAGCCTAGCTCATATAATTGACAATCATGTTCCTACAATGGCTAGTTGTGCTCAAACTTTGGGGTACACTCAAAGTCAAAGTGGTAGTCAAATTCCTCCTTCTACAACTGTGGCATCTATTCCTACGTACACTAATCCAATTGTTACAACAAGGCAACCCACAAGCAATATCAATACAATCTTAGGTATTTCCACTGGGAATCCCTTTAGCTTTGTGCATTCAAATCTCATATCTCCTAATCCATCTCCCCTCACAAATTTACAATTCACTTGCTCTCCAAATACTTATACACCTCCATCTCACAACACAACCAATGATTACATCCTTAACCAACTCTTGCAAAATGTTTCATCCCTCCAACAACAAATTTCCACATTGAACGAAAAATCAAAATGGACAACCTTCACAATATGTCAAAAGAAACCCCTTATCCTTGGAGATATTGGAGCACAAATGCCACAATGCATAGAGATTCCTAAATTTGAGAAATATGGTGGTAAAGGAGATCCTGGTAACCATGTCCCGGCATACACAACCTTATGCAGTGACTTCATTTTTGAAGATACACTTTCGGCTAAGTTTTTCCTTAGGTCTTTGAAAGATACAACCTTGGAGTGGTTTTGCTCTTTACCAAATAACTCAATTAGTTCATTCGATGAACTTGTTGATGCATTTCTCAACCATTTCCAAGTGCACATTGGTCCCAAGATGATCTTAGTTGATTTAATGAAGTGTAAACTAAAGGATAATGAAAAGATGACTAATTTTATAGCACGATACCAATTGCTTTACTCACAAATTATCAACATTAATAAATTTCCGATGTGGATCTTCAAAGAATGTTCATTGAAAAATTGTAAAACAAAATTCAAGACAAGCTTGGGATGATTAAATTTCCCTCCTTTACATATTTGTGCACGGCTCTTCATGACTATCAAAATTCGGTTAGTCATCATGAAGCAAAAAATTCTTCCAACCGTCCTGAAAAAATCCAAATCTATGCCCCATAACAATTTCCAGCCATTCAAGAAACAAAATAAGAGCTTTATACAGATAAATCTGCCCCAAACAAGCCAACATATTGAGTCTCAAGTGGCTGCAATAAAAACAACAAATCCATATCAATTTAGAGAGCGTAATAGACAATTTACCCCATTACTTGATACCCTTCACTCCATAATGTTGCAACTTTTGAGTAAGAACCTAATTACCTTACCTCCCTCTAGAGCCCTTGATGCCACTAAACTTTTACCTCTAAACTATAATGCCAATGTTTTTTTTTCCATTATCACCAACAAAATGAACATGATATAAAACATTGTAAGCGTCTTAAACATATTGTGCAAGACCTCATTGATTCTAATCGCATCCATATTGGTGGTGTTAATGACCAAGGAAATAAATTTGTTGCCCTACCCAATCAAAATTCGCAAATCTTTACCAAACCCATGCCAAATCATATATTTTTTGTGAAAGCTAGTGATACCAAGAATGATGTGATGAATGTTGACAAACTTCAAGATATAAATAATGACAAGATGAGTGATAATGAAGAAGACTTACAAGATATGGTTGACTTCATTCACGTTCAATCTCATAAGGGCCAAACCAAAATGTCTTTTGGCATTGCTTTCTCACAAAATAACATAATTAGGTGTGCAACCAATGATCATTTTTACATCATTAGAAGAATCAATGACAAGCCTACTAATGGGATATTAATTGATCCTATGTGTGTAGAGATTGTGATCACCAAGGAATTCTTATTTGTGCATGAACTTTATCAAGATTCTTATGAACAACCAAAAGCATGGATCGAAACACATAATGATTTTGCTTGCCCCACAATAGATTTGATCACTCTTCCTTGGTACCTCCATTATGCACCTCCACTCCAGTTCATCATTTAAGAGACATGATAGAATTAAAATTTAGCTCGAATGAAGAGTTTCGTAATATATGTATAGAGTCAATCCATGGATCTGCTCAAACAGGTAAATAATCGCTACTGCCATCAACTGGTTAATGATTAATGGTTGGGTGACCGACATTAACTAAGGGCAAGTGGTCTAACACTAACATAGAATTAACTATATCTAGTTGGGTGTATCTTCCCATACGTTAAGAGTAATGAAATGATATCTGGTGGGAAGAATAGTCACGGTAACTGCCTATTAATAACAAAACTTCTCAAAAGATTTAATATAAATGAAGGAGAATATAGCTAGTTTGTAGTCTCTCTGCCTGCACCGAAATAGAAGCTTTGAAATCTGCTATGGAAATCAATCAAAGTAAAAAGGACAGAGGAATATATCAGTTGTAGTAGTTTGCAGTGCCTTGATAGCCATGCAAGCGAATTGAAAAAACAAAGACTGGGCACGGGAGCTATTGACAAACAAATTTAAGTTGGAAAATGTTTTGTGGTTGTATAGCCAGTTCGTGGCTTCCTTGGGGAGGCCTTCACTCATGGCGGTTTACTAGAGAAGGGGGAGAAAAATATATAATACACACCAAGAATTATAGCTCTCTACAAAAACAAAACTCATTGTCACCATGGGAAAGAATTACCTCCAGATTTTGCATAAAATTGTAAGTGATATCGATAAGAATCACCTCTAGTTTGAAGCTTTTCCAGCCGTTCAAACCTTATCACCAGTATCCCGAGTAGGTTTCTGACTAAGAATTTCATTCTTCTGGTAATTATTTGCTTCCTTGTCCCTCAATGCGTTTGATCTCTCTCTTTCCCATCTCCTTTAAGTCTATCTCATTCACCACCTTAGAAATAACATCAAGAAGAGGTTTTAAGTTAGTGTCAGAAGGATCCTAAACTCCACCATTATTTTTAAAAACGTAAACAACTTCAGCAGCAAGATCTTCATCCTCGATCAAAGTGTCACCATTAGCATTAACTAGAGAGATGATATTTTTTAAATTTTTTTATGTTTAAGGATCGATTGGTGAAAAAACACAATTGTTCCTGTCTCCTTGCAGCCATTGTATTCTGGACTTTTGTTTCCAAAAAATTTTCCTCCTTCGTAAATTGGAACCATTCCTCTTTGAGCTCCCTTTCTCTCCTCAAATTGTCATCATCAATAACACTAGCCTCCATCAAAGCTTGAATATCTTTAAGACTAGTAAGGATGGAGCATGATATCTGATCCTTCTAAGCTTTTGAGCCAGACAAAACATAGGTGTTCCCTGGCAAGGGAGATTCCACCCATCCTGAATTAGATCCTTAAAATCAGGATACAAATTCCACATAATCTCATATTCGGAGTGAAAGGGACCTTTAGGTCTCTGCTCATCCCACCTTAGCACAAGAGCACTATGATCTGAAGTAGATCTAGGAAGGGCTGAGAGATGTAGTTTTGTAAGAATACCCCAATCACCCAAGATCAATGCCCTATCCAATTTAACTTGAATGAGATTTTGTCCCTAGCATTTGTTAGACCATGTAAACTTAGATCCCTTGAGGTCAACATCCAAAATATCTTGAGCGGAAATGAAAATGTTAATATAAAACACATTTTTTGAATTTTTTATGTCATATACTAGTTAATCATACTGCATTACCCTAAAGGGGTTTATTTAAATACACAATGGTCCTATAGGTCTTGAATTCAAAATATATCACACAAGTAACATATTTAACCCACATTAGTTGGCCTATGTTTAGATGCATTACATAAATATAACTCATAAAATAGTCTCAAGGGATATTTACTTGGACACATCTTATTTATTAGGTAGAAATATAATCCATTCATGTAATATTAGACAATATTGCACTTTTGAGTACATAGATTTTTGTGCATTATCAATCATAAAGTTTAGCATATATTTATTTATCAAATAGATATAAAGGTAAAAAAATATACCATATTTGGTAACACTTACTATTATTTTCACATTTAGCAACTGTAAATAAAGGAATTTCATTATAATCTCAACACAAATATAGGTACATATTTAGAGTAGGTAGATCATTCGTGCCTATTAAGATTTTCCCACACCTTTAGATCATAATGGCTAGATTTTTCATCATCATTAATTATAAATTTAGTAGGCTTCATTAAATTATTCATATCTATATCATGACCAAGTTTCTCATGCCCTTAGTTCTCTGAAGGATAAACTCTCTAGTATGTAGAGGGTACCTATATATTGTATACATATCGTTGATTTGAGACACAAAGTTATGGAATTTAGCATACAAGAACTAATTATTTTAGTTCCATCAAGTCTAAAGGCATTCTCATGTATTTACATAAACTCAAACCATGATAAAAATGGCTCTAGAATATCATCAAAGATTGAAATACATTTTGGAAATCCCAAACATTAGAAACCTTAAAATATATAAGGATGATGGAGTGTCTTTTATTAGCTTAGTTCTATATAGTGGGGGCATTAATTTAAATGGTGAGTTCACAACCATTTGATATAAATTCCAACTTATAGGTGAAGCACATTGAAGAGGGAGGGATGATCATGTTTAGGAACAACTCCAAGGCTTGAAGCTATTCTATAAACCATCTTCTATTGACTTGGGTCTAGGAGCATCATTCATCTAAGGACTATGTACTTACCCACTTCCAAATATGGTCAAAGTCACATATAGTTTTCTTAAGGTTTCAACTATTAGAAAATTGGGAATTCATACCTTTTGAGGTTAAGATAAACTATAAGATACTCGACACAATAATTATTGTCATGTACATTAGTGACGTATATCCCTTAAAGATTCCTAGCCTTTATAGATAGTTTCCTAAAGAAACTAGGAACTATCTTAAACAAAAAAAAGATCAAATAAGTGAAACATAACACAAAAATTTATGATCTTAATCTAGTTGATTCATTCACTTTGCTAAGATGGCCATTACTAGGAACAAGATTCTCAAACTACCTCTACCTCAAATGGTCCCAATTATCAAACATCTTATACTTACCTAAATATTTTAATATTACCCATCTTAAAAAACACACCTTAGACAATAGGAACTTATAAGGATAAATTGTCCAAATCAAATCCTTTCACAAAATTATGCATAACATAGTCAATAAAAATCAAGTAGATAGTCATATCATAGTCTAGTATAGTAGTAGTCAAAATATCATCACCACAAAACAATGAAGAAAAAATCTTGATATGGATCTAAGTGAGGTCCCACGAGCCAATACAATATGAATCAATGATACCAAGTATCATAATCATATGACATCCTCTTGCATGGAGCACCACATGCATCAACAAGACTAATCTTCTATTCGTTAAAAGACCTACCATAATAGTTATAAAATTACCTTATCAATACCTTAGTCATATTCAAGAAAATTTCCAACACTATATCAATTGGATCCATATATAAATATGTACACTCCATAATACTAGAGATAATAATTGTTAACCTGTTTTCTCTAAGTGGTCTTTAAAAAAAAGTTACACCAAATAGTTTATTAGGCTTGGAAAAAGAACAAAAAAGTCTTCAAAGAATAAAATTAGTAAGATGTCTAATTTTATTGTTATAAAGTTTATAAATGAAGTATTATACCAAGCAAAAGATGTCTTACCGTGTTAAGGTTTAAAATTTAAATGTCTCGACTTTGTCAAATCCACATTGCATTGGAGGGAAGATTTGTCTGGATAGAGTTTGAGTTTTAGTTGGATTGGATCGAGGTTGTTAGGGTTCCTACAATGATTTAAGCCTCTTTTCATGAGACTAAGAAACTTCTATAGCATGTCTAAATCCACCGAGGAAAGTGCGGGGAGTCTAAGGAAACTGTATATTTCTTGATTGGTGAAGTCTCGGCTATGCCTCACATTGATTTGCAATCCCAAATGAAGATACCCATTGCGGTGTTCAGTCCAAATGTATAGTTGTCCTCTACTATTTTGATTTAATGAAGATGGTGGCATTGATGTTTGGAATCCAACATTGCTTAAAGATCTGTGGTTGAAATAGCCTTTGAGGGGGTAGAGCAAGAAAATAGTAGAGGATTGTGTTGGAAAGTGAAGTCAATTAGGACTTTGATTCCATATGTGCCATACAAGTTGTCTGCAATTAGGATTTTGCTTATGTACTCTGCTTATGTATGTGTCATACATGTAGTTGAGTGAGTCATATTGTGTTGACTTCGTAAATTATTAAGTGGTTCATAGTAGAATCAAGTTGGACTCTATATGTGTCAACCGTGTAGATGATTGAGAGCCACATATAGGCTTAGTCAATATGACTATAGTGGTGGCATTGGAAGGGTTAGAGGTGGCAAATTTGAGAACTTAATTATAGCATTAAGTTTCTCAAATTTGTATATAAATAGAGGAGTTTTCCCTCATTTATAATTAGTAGAAAGAAGGCTAAAGGCTAGAATAGTTTTGAGAGGTATTTTTTCCCTCTTTTTGAAGAAGGGGTCAAATCTCATTTGAGGTTGTTGTAACTTTGTAATTCCTAAGAATCAATACGAAAGATATTTTGCCCGTGGTTTTTTACTGGTATATTTTTACCAGGTTTTTCCACGTAAATCTGAGTGTTATGCGACTTTGTTCTTCTCTGCAATTTTCTACACTTGTATTTTTTCCATACAATTAGTATTAGAGCATAGGTTATTTGTGTACTAGAAGCTATTTAATTGAAGAGGTGAGCAATGGAAGGAACTACTATTACCAGATTTGAGGTGCATAAGTTCAATGGTTCTAATTTTGCTTTATGGAAGCTTAAGATTCAAGTTTTGCTAATGAAGGATGGATGTGACAGAGCTCTTAAAGGAGTAGCATCTAAACCTGCAAATATGAGCACATCGGATTGGAATACCATGAATAGCATGGCTAGAGAAACAATTCAATTATCTCTAGCAGATTCAATTCTATTCAATGTTGTAGAAGAGAAATCTGCTCATGACTTGTGGAATAAGCTTGCAAAGCTGTATGAGACAAAGTCATTGGCAAACAAAAATTTTCTACGAAGACAGTTGTATAATTTGAAGATGCATGACAATTCATCTGTCACAGATCATCTCAATGATTTCAACACACTGAAAAGCAAGTTGAATTTAGTGGGTGTGAAAATTGATGAAGAAGATAAGGCAACAATATTACTATGCTCCTTGCTAGACAGTTGGGATCAGTTGGTTATGGCTCTCAGTAATTCTACACCGAGTGGGAAGTTGGTCTTTGAATATGTGGTGGCTGCTTTAATCTCTAAAGATTCAATGTGGAAGACATCTCAAGGATCCTCTTCAAATGAAGCCCTTTTTGCAAGAGGTAGAACTCAAGAAAGAGAAAATATTGAGCGTGGGCAAATCAGGTCCAAATCCAAGGGGCGGAAAAAGGTAAAGTGTTGGAACTGTGGCAAAAATGGGCGTGTCAAGAAGGATTGTAGGTTGCCAAAAGCAACCGAGGAGAATCCTAGTACACCACCATCTGAAGCAAACACTGTTGAAGTTCAGACACCAATGGAAGATGGAGAGGTATTAACTGCTAATCTAAGAAGCTCTTTACTTCATTTTTGGATTCTTGACTTTGGTGCTTCCTTTCATATGACACCACACAGAGATTGGTTTTCTAGTTATCGGTCTTGTGTTGGTGGTATGGTTTACATGGGAAATGACAACCCATGTGAAACTGTTGGTGAAGGAGAGGTAAGAATCAAGATGTTTGATGGAGTAGTTAGAACTATTCAACATGTTAGGCATGTACCTGGTTTAAAGAAAAATTTACTTTCACTTGGAGTGTTTGATGAACAAGGTTATCGATTCAATGGTGAAAATAGTTGTCTCAAGGTAACAAAGGGAGTTTTGGTTGTGCTAAAGGGAGAAAAAGTTGGCAATCTCTATAGGTTGGTTGGACAAACTGACATTGGAGAGGTTGTTGTGGTATTTGATGCAAAGATGGACTCATTATCAACCTAACATCAAAGGCTAGGGCACATGAGTGAACGAGATCTCAAGGTACTACTAGATGGAAATCTTCTCCCAAGTGCAAAATCTAAAGATTTGAGTTTTTGTGAACATTGTTTGTTTGGGAAACAAAATAAATTGAATTTTTTTAAAAGTACTACCAAAAGCAAAGATGTATTAGATTTAATTCATTCATATACTTGGGAAGCGCCTGTAACATCTATTGGAGGTTCATCATATTTTGTTTCATTTATAGATGATTATTCTTGTAAGGTATGGATTTATCTTCTCAAGAAGAAATCTAAAGTGTTTTCTTGTTTCAAGAGGTTTAGGGCTCTAGTAGAGAATCAAAAAGGTAAGAAAATAAAATGTCTGAGAATTGATAATGGAGGTGAGTTTTGTTTAGTAGAATTTAATCAGTTTTTTAGTGAGCATGGAATTGCAAGGCAATTGACAGTTGTGAGGACACCACAACAAAATGGAATTGTTGAACGCATTAATTGTACAATTATGGAGCGAGTCAGATCCATGTTGAGCACTGTTGGTTTGGAGTAGAAATTTTGGGGTGAGGCTGTAAATACGACTTGTTTCTTAATCAATAGATCTCCCACTACTGCTCTTGATAATAAAATTCCTGAAGAGATATGGAAAGGTAAACCAATTGATTATTCATTTCTCCGTGTTTTTGGTTCTAATGCTTATGTACATATTCCTAAAGAGAACAGAAATAAGTTGGACAAGAAGTCCACAAAATGTATTTTTCTTGGCTATGTAGAAGGTACAAAGGGGTACAAATTGTGGGATACTATTGCCCACAAGATTATTGTTAGCCGAGATATTTATTTTAATGAAAAATAAATACAAAGAGGTGAAGAACAACAAGATATGGAATTTATTCCAATAGAGGTGGAAAAACGTGATGATTATCTAGATGTGCTTGATGAAGAGCAACTAGATGAAGATCAACCAAAAGAACAGCAACTAGTTGAGCCACATGGTGAATCACCATTTGTTTTAAGGAGATCCAATAGAGTAACCAAACCACCTTTAAAGTACACTTTTACTTGTAATTCTTCTTATGCATTGCTAACTGATGTTGGTGAACCTAGTTCATATCAGGAGGCTTGTGAAGTTGAATGTGCAAACAAATGGAGAGTTGCTATGGAAGAGGAGATGGAAGCTCTACATAAGAACAAGACATGGGAGCTTGTTTCATTGCCTAAGGGGAGAAAAGCTATTGGGAACAAGTGGGTCTTCAAATTGAAGAGGGATATAAATGACAATTTGGAGAGATACAAAGCTAGGTTGGTGGCAAAGGGGTATGCACAGAAGTCTAGTATTGATTTTGATAAAATCTTTTCACCTGTTGTACGGTTAAGTACTATTAGAGTTGTTTTAGCTCTTGTTGCTAGTCTTGATTTGGAGTTAGAATAGTTAGATGTTAAAACAGCCTTCCTGCATGGTGATCTCTCTGAGGAGATTTATATGCAGAAGCCAGAAGGTTTTGAGGAAAGAGACAAGGAGAATCTAGTTTGCAAGTTGAGAAAATCATTGTATGGTTTGAAACAAGCGCTAAGGTGTTGGTAGAAGCAATTTGATTCCTTCATGATGAATTTAGGTTTTAGTAGATGTGAGGCTGATATTGTGCCTATGTTCAAGGTATGATGATGGCAGTTTTATTATTCTACTACTGTATGTTGATGATATGTTGGTAGCAGGTCCCAACATGTATAAAATCATCTATTTGAAAACTCAGCTTGTTAGGGAGTTTGAGATGAAGGACTTAGGCAGTGCAAATAAAATTCTTGGAATGAGGATACATAGAGACAAAAATAATAGGAAATTATGTTTGTCACAGAAAACTTATGTGGAGAAGGTTTTGTAGCGCTTCAATATGCAGAATGCACAACCAGTGAGTACTCCATTTCCTATTCATATTAAATTGTCTTTGAAACAGTGCCCTAGCACAGAAGCAATGAAAACACAGATGTCTCATGTATTGTACTCATCAGCAGTTGGAAGTCTTATGTTCGCCATGGTGTGCACTAGACCAGACATTGCACAAGCAATGGGAGTTGTCAGTAGGTACAGGGCGAATCCTGGTACTAATCATTGGACAACTGTGAAGTGGATTCTCAAATATTTGAGAGGCACTTTAAATGCTTCTATCTATTACAGTGGGAGTAGTCTTCAAGTTAATGGGTATGTGGATGCAGATTTTGGTGGAGACAGAGATAAGAGAAAGTCTACAACAGGTTATGTTTTCTCTTTAGCTGGAGGTGTTGTTAGTTGGGTGTCAAAGTTGCAGACAGTGGTGGTATTGTCTACTACTGAGGCAGAATATATGGCAGCAACACAAGCTAGCAAGGAGGCAATCTGGCTTCATAGACTTTTGGGTGAATTGCAAGTGAAGCAAGATAACATGGTACTGCAATTTGACAGTCAAAGTGTTTTACACTTAGCATAGAACTCAGCATACCATTCCAGAAAAAATCATATTGATATTCAATATCACTTTGTTCGTGAAGTGGTGGAAGGAGGACAAATCTCTTTGGCCAAGATTCACACTGATGTAAACCCTGCAGATATTATGACGAAACCTATTGGTAGAGAGAAGTTCATTTGGTTCAAAACTTTTCTTGGTCTGCAGATTATGTGATGATACGAAGCATTGGAAATGGTCTTTCAATAGAAGAATTATTCATGAGTTTGAAATTTGACTTCAAGTGGGAGAATGTTGGAAAGCGAAGTCAATTAGGACTATGCTTCCTTATGTGTCATACAAGTTGTCTGCAATTAGGACTCTGCTTATGTATGTGTCATACATGTAGCTGAGTGAGTCATATTGTGTTGACTTAGTACATTATTAAGTGATTCATAATAGAATCAAGTTGGACTCTAGATGTGTCAACCTTGTAGATGATTGAGAGCCAC
Organism: Sequoiadendron giganteum; assembly: GCA_007115665.2. Taxonomy (NCBI): domain Eukaryota; kingdom Viridiplantae; phylum Streptophyta; class Pinopsida; order Cupressales; family Cupressaceae; genus Sequoiadendron; species Sequoiadendron giganteum. The sequence goes on from CM021104.1 coordinate 622,489,800, forward strand.
ATATAGGCTTAGTCAATAATATGACTATAGTGGTGGCATTGGAAGGGTTAGAGGTGGCAAATTTGAGAACTTAATTATAGCATTAAGTTTCTCAAATTTGTATATAAATAGAGGAGTTTTCCCTCATTTGCAATTAGTAGAAAGAAGGCTAAAGGCTAGAATAGTTTTGAGAGGTATTATTTCCCTCTTTTTGAAGAAGGGCCAGATCTCATTTGAGGTTGTTGTAACTTTGTAATTCTTGAGAATCAATACGAAAGATATTTTGCCTATGGTTTTTTACTGGTATATTTTTACCAAGTTTTTCCACGTAAATCTGAGTGTTATGCGACTTTGTTCTTCTCTGCAATTTTCTTCACTTGTATTTTTTTTTGTACAGACTGTGCAAGTAGGGGAGATTCAAAGTCAAGATTACAGTGCCATAAACATGGTGAACAAGTCTATACATAGAATAAATTGGTTTGTGGATGCAAATGGATCGAATGGATTAGGTAAAAAGAAAACACAAGAGTTATTGCTTCATTTTGAGTTCTTAGTTACCAAATTAGAGGTTTCCTTTTAGTCTAATGAACAGTGGGCATCATCGCATTGCAAGTGAAGGAAGCTTCTTGTGCAACTCCTTTGATTTTTATCATATAATAGGTCTGATGATAATGGATTGCAGAGGCAAGCATATAAGCCTTTGTAATCATTCTAGTAAAGATTTGTAGTGGTAAAACAAATAAAAGTAACAATCCACAGAGATTAAAAGGAGAGAGATGACATTTATGTCAAGATTGAAAGGACAAACATTAGAAGCTATTGAGAGTGTTTTATGGACAATAAATCCTCATACTGGCAAGAAGGTATGTCTTAGTTACAGATGTGCTGACATGGACAGAGAAGTTCTGGCTCCTGTTCTTTTCGGAGTTTCGAAAGCTATATCAGAAAATGCAATACTTGTGCACCACGCAAGGAAAATACAAGAAAGCATTGATTGGAATGGTCCTGTTTTAACAAAGGTAGATTGGGGTAGCGGTCAAGATTCACATCTCACAAGTAATGAGCATGCTGGAAGTGATGTAAAGCAGATGTTTAAGTTAAAAGAACTATCCAGTGAACCTGTCGCTTCAAACCATCTGATGTTAAAAAAATAAAGAAATGCCCATAGAAGATTTAAAATTTGATGGAACTGTTACCGAGTCTGGTGACCAAACATGTCATGGGAAGTGCCCTCTGTTGGTATGTGTGATGACTGACTGCTATGTTTTTTGTGCATGTGATTCTCATCATGATCCAAAAGGCATAAATACTCTAGCAGTTACATAATTCTTATGTTACTACATCAATATGTGAGCCTCGATAGCATTTACAAAGTTATTCTCCTTTGGGGTTTCACAAGCTTTCGAGTAATAGTTTTAGATTCTCGAAAATACAGTTGTTTTTACTTATGGTGATATTTTTGGAACAACTGATAATCTCCACGAATCTAAAAAGGTTGGCTTTGGGATTACATTAGATATATATATATATATTTGTGTTGGGTTCTTTATTCAAGCTCCCATTCTAGAGGCCTTGCTTGTAGGAGCTGTTACATATGCATCTGTCTTTGTGGTATTTACACATCTTCCTTCCTCGTTGAGTCCGAGGTTTTTATCTTGGGTATTTGCGTTACTGGTTGCACTTATACTTGGTATGTATTTGATTGAAGGTCAGTTGATGTTAACTACTACAGAGAAAGGAGAATGATATCACGGGGATTAATGGTATGGCTATTGATGGTCACATGGAATTTCCAAAATATGTCAATGACATCTAAGCCAAGCCTTGCTTTGATCTTCGAGGATGGAGGCAATGAAGATGAAGCTAGCTGTGCTGATTCTTAGGCAACTGCATTGATGTCGGAACTAAACACATTTTGAGAAAGAGATGCCAAGCATGTTGAAAAGTAAGGCACTCGAATCACCAAATTTTGATTTGATGGGTGATTTTATTGAAATGGAATGCTTAGCTACAATTTATTAGAGAAAATGAATGGGACTGGTGCAAATAGAAGCTTAGAGAAAATGCCATGGCGGTTGTATCTCTGACAATTTTCAAAACTAGGCTCATGTGCAAAAAATTCCTCTTTATCCGCATATGGTCAATGTGGCGGGCAACAAAAACTTAGTGATGCTTGTACTCGTCTTTAATGTCATTAATGGAGGCTCACATACATGCAGCAAACTTGCAATGCAGGAGTTCACGATCCTTCCTGTAAGATCTTCTTCATTTAAAGAGGTCATGAAGATGGGTTCAGAAGTTTAACCCCATTTGAAGGCTGTGATTAAGAAGAATTATTGTCAGGATGCAACAAATGTTGTAGATGAAGGTGGATTTGCTCCTAATATTCAGGAGAATAAAGAAAGGTTTGAACTACTAAAAATTGCCATTGAGAAGGCTCGATACACCAACGAGGTTGCCATTGGCATGGATGTTGCTGCATCTGAGTTTTATGGTCAAAATAAACATATAATTTAAACTCCATGGTAGGCAATAATGAAAATGAGCTAGCAATCTCTAAAGCAGAAGTGTAGGTCAAAGAAGGAGGTACTGCTCATTAGAAATCAGTCCCATAGAGAAAGGACAAAACACAGCAAACTTGGAGAATTTTAAACTGCCATCTTCATATATAAATGGTAGTCATGAGAGTAGCTTAAGTATTCAACAGACCTAACTAACACTACACAAGTGGGAGACCATCAATGATAGTATATAGTAATGATTTTAGAAGCAAATATTATCAAAATGTTGAAAGAAGAACATAAGATTTTGAAGGGGTTTGCGAAGGCCAAATCCTAACTACACAGTTATTATGAACAGAAGCTAAAGGGCACTCTGAAATTGTGAAATGCTATTGAATTCATCAAAGCACATGGCTAACATAATAGTGAAAAAGTGCATAGTCAGGGGCATCTTTTAAAGTGCATGCATAGTCATAAGTTTCTAAAGGGAGATTCCTAACATAAATAAATGACAGAGTAAGGCATTATAGCATGTATAGAGACTTGTGAATGAAAATTAGTAAAGAGGTAAAAAGCAGAGCTTTAAAGAGAAAGATGGGGATAAAGGGATTATATGAATAACATCTACAAAGACAAAGTGATGGTTTGAATTAGCATTAAGGACAATCACTACTTAGAAGGCAAAGGAATATAAGATCAAGTACACATGACAGGCCTATAGACCTCATGTGTGACAGTATTAAGGAATATAATGGCAATGCCTATGAATGAAAACGCAAGGTTCTAATAAGGGCATGAGGTAGAATATCAGTCCATAATGATAGCTAGGTGGTGAACTATAGAATCTTGGAAGGGTCTCGTTGCTCTTATGAAATCATGACAGTCATAAGATGACAGAGTTAAAGTCAAAGACAACTAACATAAGTGACAGTCAGCATCGAAAGGAAATGAATGAGTTTAAGGAAGAATCCTCATACATAAGGAGCGGAATAGGCGGAATAGGCATGTGAGGAGCAGAATATTAAGAGTATGAATAAGAATGATAGTTAATGAAATAAGACAAGGAAAGTCAATTGAACATGACAGTGCCAAGAAGATGACATGCTAAAAGACATATCAATTCCTGGCAATTTGAATGACACAAGACAAAACAAGTGCACATACAAACAAGATAACCATCATGAAATAAGTGATTCCTGTGATTAAAGGGCTTGTAGAAAAAAGCAGTTAAATTGGTGAACATACAAGTGACTAACTTGTCAATGTTTACAAAAGATGAGTTTTTGGTAAAGATCATAAAGGAAACTTGAAGATGCATTGAAATCCATCAATGAAGAAGCCTTATCCTGCACCCTCCTAAGGTTCCTAATCTATTTTAAACCTTTTTCACATGCCCTATAAATTTGGAGAGAAAATCAATGCAGTTTATAGGAATTGAAGGGGAAATTATGGACAGTGGCTAGCATCTAGGGGCAGTTTGGTGAGTTGTGTAACAAAGGGAGAGAATATAGGGTAGTTTGACCTTGTTCGGAGCATCCTCAAGCATCTATGAGCTATTAAAGGATTCTTAGTTGATGGACAGGATCAAGGCATGAAATTTTCTTCGTTCAAACACCTTTTTGGAGCACTTTAAAGGGTTGGAAAGTAGGGATGACAGTTTTGAATACCCAAGAAAGTTTGACCCAACAAGCTTGTGTGAACATTTTGTCTTTCCTTTCTCAACACATGTTCCTAATATCTAGTAAGTTGTTGAGCAGATTATAAGCAAGCCTAAGAGCATATTTTCAGTTAGTTCTTACTCTTCTAAGCTTTGTATTGTAATTGGTTTTCAAAGTTCTTTCAAGCTGGAGTAGCTTTGTAACTCTATTTTCAAGCATGCACAGCTGTATGTAGAACTTTTTGATCAATAAAAATAAACTATTTTACCTTCTCATTGTTGTTTATTGTACAAATCTCTTAAGATAGTTGATGTAAGCTTATGGTGATATCTTTTCCCCTTGATTTCTATCCTATTTTATTTGCTTTATGCAAAAAGTGTATTTTTTGCAAGTCATAACTTGTGTTAACTAGTTAAGAATGGAGTTTTAGTTGTGATAGCATTCATAGCTCCTTCTAAACACTATTTTTGACACACTAAATCTAGTAATGAAACACTTTTTCAAAGACATGAAATATTGAGTTGTGTATGTTCTAGGTTTAAATTGTTGATCATTTTATGTGTCCAAATAGTAGTATAGACTTTGAAATAATGTTGGTGCATCACCTTATTAGTCTTGGTTCCATTTTATGTTTCCTTTCACCCTTTTCTCAATATTCAGTAGTAGGATAAGTTAACTAAGTGATGTCTTAAAGGGAACCAACCCCCTTTGGAGGTTGGTCTCTATCATCTGAGCCCACACTTAGGGAGATCATCCCATATTTCACAAGGTGGCTTAGTGATTTTATCATCTCAACAAACGTGCACATTTTTAGTGACAACAATAATATTCTTACCTTTTCTTTTCATTTACCTTATAGGACAACCCCACATTCTTATAATATCCTAGTTCAAGGACTAGATACTATATTGACAATATCTAATTATACTAAATATGACCTTGATGGCCAATAATAAGTGATCCCATATGAGAATGATAGGTTTATAAATAAACACTTATTTTCATATTTCAGTTATCATAAGATGTAGAAATGTCAAAATTTCATGACACACTTCAATATCTTGCATAATGCAACTAGTAGTAACTAGACACAACACAACATAAATACAAGGTGTTTAAACTCAACCAATAGTCATCAAAATTTTATACCCAATAATGGTATAATAATTTCTTTATTCAATCATTTTAGAAGGATAAGATAATAAAGGCAACAAGGCCCAATTGAATTAATAATTTATACCAAGTTAAATCCACCACAAGATTTCCTAAATTCAAATAGCTACAAGTGACCCTTAATGTTCTCTTGCAATCATCTTAAAGGTCATACTTAGGGCATCTTAACTTAGGACTATCATTATTCTAAGAATATCCTACTGATTATTTGGTTGAAAAAGGGATCCTAGGACTAGTGTATAGTTTCACTAAGATCAATCCTTTTCATATTAACACTAGAAGCCAAATCAGTGAGGGTATGAGATTGACTTGCAACTTAAGAGGAGAGTCAATCTACCCTGGATCTGGTTCTTTTATTTTCTTACAAATTGATTGAAATTAATTTGGATTTTTTGAATTTATTTGACTACAAAACTTTATTTGAAAACAAAAAAATATATATACTAACAAACTAAATTATCGAAAAAAAACCTAAGAAAGACAGAGTATTGTGTACCTTTGACAATGGTTTGGGACTAAAATGCACCTTAGACTGAGCTCCTCCTTTTTTCAATCTAACTTCACAAGCCTGAAACACCTAGTCCACCTTTTACAATCCTGCTCTAAAATCTCTATCTTTGGATTTGAACTTACAAAAATATCAACAAAGAGGGGCAAGGGGTGGCTATATATGATTTTTCTTAAGTCAAACCCTCGTTTTGGTATTTCTACCTCCATAAATAGTTGATTGATTGATTGAAATAGTGTGTGTTCTCTTAACCTTAAGTGCATCTAAGGTAGTTATGAGCTAAAATGCTAAAAGCCCTACTCAAATGTGTTAGAGAAGGATTCCTAAATGATATAAATGAGATCAACCCAAGAGAAAGTCAAATACCCTTAAAAAAATCTAAATGCAACAATACCTTAGTTAGGGTAGCAAGTATATTGAAGCTTGAAGATGAGAACACTCTGAAAACAAGTCATTAGGTCATTGAAGAAGGCCAAAGAAATATCCAAAACCTAGATTCCATCTTGTCCTTCCAATGGCATCAAACCTCCATGATTGTAGTAAACTTAATTAAATATGAAATTCCTCTTGAAAACCTATAAATTTGAATGTATTTTCGCAGAATATATTTTTCTTGGAATTCTATTCCTTAATTTTGAAATAATAATTCATATTTATATAGTGGAACTTAGGACAAATAAAATTTTAGGTTGACTCATTTGAATTTGAATTTTTAGGATTAAATTACTGCCAAGACCTAAATTTGAAATTACATCTCCAAAATTAGAGATCGAAAAAATGAGAAATCAAATTTGTCAGGCAAAATAGTCCATAGACTAGCTTTCTCACACTCAACAAAATTTGGTATGGGTGTTTAGAGTCTGTTGAAATCAAGACTTTTTCATGGCGAAGGCACTTATCATAGTTATTTTGATGATGTTTAATTGATAAGACATTTTCTAGGGTAGTGTAGACACATTCTCCTGGGTTGATCGAAAAACTTAGGGCTAGGGAATGTCTAACTGTATTGATGTAAAAAAGTCACTAAAGTTGGTTCCAAATAGAGTGTGAAATTATACTTTCACCTAAAAGGGACTACAATTTTTTATGCTACACTAAATTCTTGCACTTATCATATTACTAGTTTAAATAAGATTTTTATCTCACCATTCATTTACTAGAGTTGACAATTCAAGTCAAGATCTAAAGGTTCATTACTCCATTTCTAGTGTAGTTCCACAGTTTCCATTTCGCTAACTTCATTTAAATAAAATGCACAATGATGTTTGATTTCAATTTCATCTAATCATATGTTTCATATGACATGCCACCAAAATGATTCTAAATATATACATATTACATTATCTTATTATTTAATTATATTGTGTTATCATCAAAGACTAATAGTTTTATATAAAATTGGATTGTATAAAGTAATCATGCATCTCCTATTTTCAAACTATTTTCAATATCCTTAAATAGAGAACACCCAATATAAGGTATGAAGAGAATTAATCACAATTTGAAATCATATAAAGATAATTTATGTATAAGTTTGTAAAGACCATCATACAATGTAATAACCTTTCAACCATAATAATTGACAAAAATCCATTCTAATTGATGTTGATGATAATCCTTACATTATCTCCAAAATCCAATCTAAACACAAATAGATAAAATGTTATTTTTTTCTTAATTAAAATTTTCTAAAACCTTTTTAATAGATCTATTTTGAACATGTACCTAACTACAAAGGCCTTCCCAAGGCCAGATTTCTTCACATTGTCTATGCTACTCAATTTACATTCTTTTCTACCATAAGAATGAGCAGTGAGAGAGAGACACTATTATTTCTATCACTTGAGTTGTTGCCCTATGTTATCCATTTACAATGGCTAATAGATAAACTTTGGGGAAGAGACTAATATTTTATTATCTGGAGTATCACCTAAAATCTCCCCTAGAGATTTTGGCCAAATTTCTACATTCCCGTCTTGGGAGGTCAACAACAAGACTTGCTAAAATATATGCTTTATCCAAATAATACAGAAGGTACCTGATTCAAGGAGACATGATCGTTGCAACAGTCCTCACACCTTCCATTTCCTGCCTCTTCCTTGCTACTTCACACATTAAAAAGTTTCTTTGCTCTCTATAGACACAAGCTATTTAGCTGCACTGAATCACCACAAGGCCTGAACTTCCATCTCCAGCTCAGCGATAATGCCCTCTCAACGCGGTAGAAAAGTCTTTTAAACTCCTCCTTTACAAAGAAAAATGACTGTTTTGCAGTCTGTGAGACACTGCCATCATCGACTTAAGAGGAATCGCCTTTTAAAGAGAGGGGTGACTCAAAACTTAATATCTCTTTAATATTCATTTCTTTCACTCCCATTTGTAACCTTCAGTACCATCTTCAACGAGAGATGTAACACCAAGTCTCCTCTCTTTTTTCTGAGTTATATGGTAAACCACATGTGAATGTCATCTCTAGTAAATGTCATTGTTACACGCCAAATATTTTAAACACCTTTTTGGAACTGATAGCCTATCATTGAATTACACCCTTAGATTGCTTGTTTTCTGCTTGACAATATGTATAATGATTAAAATAATGTCTGGTTAGCACTCCAAAATTAGAGAAATTAAGTAGACAGAGTAATTAAAATTCTTAATAAAAATCTTTGACAAAAGATCGAATGATAAGTAGGATATTTCTTCCACAGCGTGTCAAATTATGATATTGATATCAGAATTCAACCGTGTATTATGATATTGACACACGATTGAATCCTGATACCAATATCATAAAAGATCGAATCTTTTAAAAAACAAAATCAAGCCTTTGGCCAAGATTTATTAGGTCTCCAAAAACTATTTCTCCAAAAGTGTACAAACAATAAATTTCAGATGTGATCATTCATCCACGAAATTCATGTGATAAGGCAAAGACAGAAAATTTCCGTCACAGAAATCAGACTCGAGAGCAATATCTATCTATCCAAATGATAGAAGTGCTCTTGCAAATTTCTTGTGGCGAAAGAGAATTTGAGTGTTGTTGGCAGGGCAGAGTGGAAGCCACACAACGAGCCCAAAGCCTGAGTCGCTCTTTCATTTCTTCTCCTTTTTCCCCATTTGGCGACGGCAAGCTTTCATGGGTGGTTAATATTAGATGCTTCAGCCCAGGAACGACATTTAGTAATCTTGGGCTTATCTGCTCCCTGTTAAATTGGAAGCCCAGTTGTACGAATCCTCTTATTTCTTGAAACTCCATATCTGTTTTACTCATAATGCGGCCTCTGTATTGAAGTTTTTTGGTGCTGCCTGCCTCAAATATGTTAGCTGGGTTTTTCTGAAGCTACGCTTCACTGTTCATACTCCATTGTTGTCCAAGTATAAATAAATTGATAGATTGATTTGTGGTGAGGGATACGCGTGGACCGAAGAATGAGGAATGTGAAAAGCATGTACGCGACACCGAAGACTTTCGGATATTACTAGAAATCAGATGTTTCTGTCTTACAGGTAAAAATGATAATTTAGTATTTTGTCAAGGTAAAGTAGAAATGACACTGACGTTTTATGAACGGTCAGATTGGTACCCTAAGAGTTTTTGCCAAGCTGTTTCCACCTAAACCAATTTAAAACTGTGTACCCTGTACTGTTGTGTTAATATTTCATCGAGCGAGGTTGGAAGGATAATTTAATGTTTGTACCAGCCCTTTTATGGACGACGAGATCGGAACACGATGGGTGTTTCCACTTGATCTGCATAAAACTGTATATTCTGTACTTCTATACTTTTATCAATAGCTCAAAGAGACACATGATAAAAATAAGTGTAAAAGACACATGATAAAAATACCAATTATATGGTTGAAGAATCATTCCAATATAACATGATACAATCCCACATTATTCAAATCATAATCGAATTTTAATTATAAGCTCAAAATTGTAGATCTAGTTTGAAATTTCTAATTATAAATATAAATCTCAATAAAATAGAAAAAGTATAATACGTCAATGACATCAAGTCAACAAGAGTCAATCCTTTCTTATATTCTTTTTAGTTTATCATTATATTTCAATCATGTTAATTTAGTTTTGATTATTGTTTGTTTAATAATTTAATTAGATCCAAGTTAAAGTAAGGGATTTTGATAAAAATATTTTTTATTGCCCTATACGATATGTTATTATAAAGACTCATTAATTTTTAGAACTTATTTTATCTCTCTAAGCATTTATGAGACAATTTACCTTTGGCAAGTGCATTTTGATATAATTAAAGCATGTGCCCTTGATCAAGAAGATTAAATATGTATTTATTTATTTTATTTCTTACTTTAATAAGATCAATATGACCATTTAAGTTACAAAATACACTTAATAACTAAGAGAGGCTCTTATGCTACATGTTTGAAAATGATATGAGAGATATTATCTATTTTTTTATCATATGCTATGGAATCAATCCATAATGATGTGCTTCATCTTAAACCTACATCAATGATAAAATTAATAGTTCACTTATTTAATATCTTAAGAAGCAAAATTTCACAAAATGAAAAAGAGTACAAATGTGCATGTGTTCATATTTGTATCTGAATTTGATTTTTAAAAAAATTCACAAAGAAAGAATAAAAACCACATGTTTCTACAAATCAATTTATGAAGCACATATTTTGATGAAAAATCTTTTCTATCTACTTGTTGTCTTTAGAATGATGACTCCATGCATATTTATATAGATTTGAGTTAGATTGTATAGAAACATCAACAAGTACAAAGCCCTCATGCTTGTGTATAATATTATTCATGATATAAAATGCAAAATATTTATAACTCGGTGGTAAAAAAAAAAGGAAACTGTCCCTAATTTTAGAGTAATTATCTATGATATTGTCAAAACAATGTTTGGGATTACATTGTATTAATTGACACATTTTGAATCTCGTCCATATATATAGATCAAAACGAATATGTTCACTATTTTCCAATTTTGATTTCAATGTTTCAACCTCGTCTCAACTCTGATGGTTCAAAGTGCACCTTTACATTACTACACCATCTAATAGCTCCCAAGAATTTCAACAACTAATGAGTATTCTATGATGATGAATATGATAAAATTTATGAAAAAGATTGATAATTTAAATAATATTATTCTTAGTGAATCTATTTTAAGGAACATAACCAACTGCATGAAAAAACAAATTATTGACAAATATGATGGTTGAACTAGTGAATATAATGAAAATGCACATTCTCATTAAACAAGATCCACAATTATGATATATTTAAACTAGGATAAAAGAATCTTATTCAATGTGGTGTAGTAGAAGGAATTTGTACCAACATATATTGCAAAATATTGGATATATATATATATATATATGGTATGATTGAGAGAAGATGAAAATTTATTATTACACTTGAGTAAGACATGTTCTCTCTTGATTTTGAGAATGATCAACATTCTCTCAATTTTTTTCAACCTATATATCAATAAAAATTAAGTGTCAATTTAAATTAGATTCTTCTAACAAATAAGGCTATGCATAGATATCAACATCTACTAACTTTGTATAGGCATTTTTGAGAAAATGAAAGAATTTGATTTGAAGCCTTCCTTCTTGTTATTTGTTTAGTGATCAACTATCAATATTTGTGAAATGGATACCCCTCGGTCCTTGGCTCTTAGCCAAAGAGGTTCAGCCCTAGAAGGCTCGTGCTCTTGTATCAGGTAGCAAAAAAGAATTTGTGGATGACCTCCATCAAAAAAGAATATTTGTGAAATGATAGATGTGGATTACTACTAACAAGTAGGCGGGGAAGGGCAGTGGTGAGTTTTGACTAGATTTTGTGGGTTGAAAATGGAACCAACTATTTGAAGATGTTTCATCTTTATTAAAAATTAAAAATGATAGTCTTGAAAAGTTCTGAACTGAAAACATCTGTATGAACAATGTTAATGTTTAAACAAATCATATGCAACATTAGAAAAACTCAAGAAACAATTTTCAAATTATAACATGGTGATTTTAATAATGATCAAATTTTATTTTTTTATCACAATTTTTTAATTTGAATATTATTTCTTAAACTTTGTAATTTTATAATATGATCACAATTTTATTTCACTTCACCCAAAAAAAAAAAAATTAAAATATTGAAATGATGAAGTGAAGTGAAAGACAAATAAAATTAGGCCTATATATAAATTTTTACTAGCTTCAAAAAACTTTATTTTAATTAAAAACAAATTTACAACATAAGAATGCTTAATAAAAATGCTTGAAAACAAGCTTCTGGCCGACGTTTGTAAGGACTCTGAAAACCAGTTCTCCACCAGTGTGAACAACAAATTTCAGATCTCACCATTCATCCACGACATTCATGTGGGAGGTAAGAAAAACAGAAAGTCTATCGAAATGCAGAGAAGTATAAATGGAGTTATGGATTATGGGCTGGTCGGTTTGTGAGAAGAGATACGTGTCTCCCTAACCAGCACACAAAATAAGTGAAATAAAATGAAAAGCGTGCCTACTTGGTTTTTATTTAATATTCTGTCAAGGCAGGTAGAAATGGCTGCTATTTTCTCGAGAATGGCTTGTTCCAGGCTTTTGTACTACCTTCCAATCTAAAGAGTTGGTATGTTTTTATTTAATAAACCCACTTGAAGAGGAGAAATAACATCTTTTAATAAGCCCATATAAAGAGCTGGTATGTTTGGTTGTTTTTAAGTATGATCTCTGACAAACTAGAAAATTATATATGCTTTGTTTTGGTTTAAACTCATTTCTGGAGTAGGTAACGATCTGAAAACTTGTAGCCTTTTAACTTTAAAGTTCTTGTACAATTTTGAATTGTGTATTTTTTTTTATTGGAGGAAAAAACTCTAAAAAGTAATTACAGAATACAAATATAAAGCTGTTTCAAAACAGCGATAACTCAATCCATGAAATAGACTGTAAAAGAGCAGCTACAGGCATTACAGAACAGCAGTTACTGTTTTCAGAAAACAGCAACAAAATAGAAGATGGCTGTGTATTTAAGTCTTTACATATTTGTTTGTTTCTAAGTATTTAGAATGAAAAGAAAGGAAAAGTCTTTTTATATTTCACAATATCAGGCAATCTGTTTTTGGATTTACAGATGGCTTACAATATATGGGACTCTTCATACCCTCAATATGAAGGAAGCATGTACAATTGAATTTTTTTATGGAAAGAAAGTCCATTAAGTTTCAAAAAAATAAAATTATTGATTTAACAATTTGTAATAAGTTAGCAAATATGTTCATAATGTAAATATATAAATATGTTCTTATGACTATATATGTTGATGCAATGTTTTTCATATAATTGAATAATGTATGAATGTTCAAGTTATTTGATGATAATTGAGTGATTTAAAATGAAATAACATTTTATCTTATTATTAGTGAAACAATAATGTGTCTCACTTTTTAGCATTAATGGGCCTATAAAATCAATATTTGTCGGTATTCATGCATCCTATCAATTATACTAAACAAATGGTAAAAAATTAAGGATACTTTAAATTAAAGGTTTGTGGTATTTCCATATAAATTTAATATATTATATATTTTCTACTTATTTTTTTGTTAAGTAATATTTTATTGTAATACATAACTTGAACTATAAATAACTATTTTCATGATTTTCTTGACATAGATAATTAACTCGAATTATTTATTTATTTTTTAATTAGTAATAACAAAAAAATTAGACCTATATTTTATCATCATGTCATGCTAATGAATACACCAACCATTTTTTAATCAACCATGAACTAGTTATTTACTACTTGTTTAAGTAAATTTATCTTAATATTCTTTGCTGACATCTTAATCCATAATACATTTTTAGGAGGACCATTTGAAACGCTTGGATACAATCCTAATGCAACAAGAAGTCTTGTTTGCAAAAGGTCCAATTTTGAATTTAGAGTTACAAAGATCCTATATTTGGAGGATGGCATTAGTGCTCAATCTGTGCAAGTGGATTAATAGATGATTGAGGATAATCAATATGGGCAACCCATAGTACGTTGACCAATTTGAGAAGCTTCTTAGTCCTATGAAATTACTATAGGAGATTAATTAGGTGGTTTTCACAAGTAGTAACAACCTTGGCTAAAATGACAAAGGAAAAAACCTTCATATAGAGTGTTAGATAACTCAAAACTAAGAGGCTCAAGCATGTGATGTGCTCATGCCTTACACTTGTTATTCTCAATATCTTACTACCATTTTTTATGAGTGTAATGATTTAGGTGAGGAAATTATTGAAGTTATGTTGATGCAAAATAGAACCCATAACATTGGAGAGCCAAAAATTGAAAGCTTCAAAGAGGATATTTTATATTTATAACAAGGAAATGTTTGCCATTATAGATTCTTTTACTAATTTGGGGCAATACTTAATTTGTGGTAAAATTATAGCAAGAACTGTAATGCTCCACCACGTAACCCTAGAGGAAGTTGCAACAACTACGAAAGCGTACAAATTTGTTTTCTTTGAAGTGCAATATTAACATGAAAGATACACTACACTATTGCAAACATCCTCTAAGGCATGAGACTAAGGTTACATCTGATTCCCATAACATAACATAAATTTATTCATAGCAAATAATAACTTACTAAACAATAATTAAAGTTCATACATTCAAAATATTAAAATTTCATCACATAGATTAGATAAACATCAAGATACAATTATTACATTAATATACAAATAAGGTTTACAATACTCATTCCCAAAATGAGGAAGATTATACAAAGTGTTACAAGATTACATGAGACCTCCTCAAATACAACTGAGGAGTAAAATAAGTACAAGATTCATACGTAACGGCTTCCTATGTTGGCGAACTCTGCTCCTGTGGGTTGTAGACTAGGGAGTGAGTTGGGGTTTCCAAAGATGGACAATGGTGGTGTTGTTGATGGTCAGTTGTGTGGGGTCCCTGCTCCATCCAAGGTTCCCCTAAGTTGTGGGAGCTCGTACAAATCTTTGAGTGGGTGTGGGGTTGGCATGGATGTGGGGCTCCCACCTGTTGTTCATGCTTCTCTCCCTATTGGTGATCTTTTTCCTTTAGGCCACCTTAAGAAATCCTTTCCTAAGGTTGTTTCCAAGGATGGTGTCTGATCTATCCCTGCTCAAACTAGGGTGAAACCTCTACCCTGTGCCTATGCCTCCCTAGTTGTGGTCTGTGGACCTGAAGTTGTTGAAAATGAGGACTACTATCTGAAATAGGGTGTGGTTTGTAGGTTCAATGGCTTATGGCCATCACTCCTCGATCTCCATGATTGGATTTCTACCTCTTAGAAGCCTGTTGTTTCTGGGCAAATTGAGCTTTACCCTTGTGCTATGGGTTTCTTCCTTGCTACTTTTGCCTCTGTTGTGGAGTGATATTGTGTGTTGAATAGGGGATGGATGTGGGGGGTTCATTCGTTGTCCATCAGGCCTTGGTATCGCTCTTTCAATCCGCTCACTAAGTTGTTAAATGCCAGACCTGTTTGGGTCCATTTACCGAATATCCCTCTCCAGTTCTGGGAGGATTCATGTTATGAAGCTATTGGAAAATCCATTGGACGGTTCCTGATGGTGGACTCCACTACTCGTGACTTAGGGCATACTACGTGGCTCGAGTGTTAGTAGATTTGGACATCTCCAAACCTCTCCACGGGGATGTGATCTTAATGGTGGAGGAAAGACCTTGGATGCAGTTGTTGGACTATGAGGGCATCCCCTTCCTTTGCAGGAGGTGCTTCTCCACTGGTCATTTGGCCTATGGTTTCCCTCTTGCTCGTCGCAAGATCATTTCTACTTGGTGGAAGAATGCTTCCATGAACCACCTCACTGTTGGTTCTCCCCCTTTAGTTAGTTCCTCTGAGGAGGACAACCTTCCTGAGCCTACCAAGGACCCTCTTTTAGCTATCCCTATTGTGGAACCTTCTATTTTCTTTGTTCCATCGGAACCTTCTGTTGTAATTGTTTTGTCAAAACTTGCCCGTACTTTATCAATCGACTCTTTCGGACATTTTCCAGATCATGTCTTTGTTGCTTCGTTGTCGGCTCCCTCGTTGTGTGGTGGCTCCTCTCTCGGGGTGACCATTGTGGATCCACTCCCCTCGCCTTGCTCATTGGCTCTCGTTTCTGAGCCTTCCTGGTCGATTGTGTTGTGGAAGAAGGGTCTCCCCAAATTTGTTGCCTCTTCTCGGCCTCGGGTTCAGGGAGTTAGTTTAGATCCCTTGGGTTCGGGGGTTGTCTAATTTTTTGGTTGTTCTACAGCTGACGGTCAATTGTTTATGCGTGTTTCTTCTAGTTCAAGTTATGTTTGAACTATGCTTTCCTTTGGCCCTTTGGTCTTTCTGTGTAAAGGGTACAACACCTTGTAAATGTTGCTTATCTTTTCAAAAATAATAATCAAAGTATGGAATAAACAAGTTAGAATTCACGAGCTCTCCAACTGAAAGACCTCGTCATCACGAAAAAAAGAAAGGGAACCCAACGATGTAGGGTGCACGTTCCTCCCAACCAAGTGATACTCGAAGGTCCACCCCCATGCTAAGAGATAGTAACAAGGATCCTAGACAAGACCTACTACCTCTAGACACAGGCTGACACAAACTGAACTTAACCAAATACTAGAACCACACTATTACAAAGGTTACATTGCTTCCAGAGATAAACAAATAGATACATCGGTGAACCAAACATACTATTGACATAGGAGAAGTGTTACCACAAAGATACATGGTTTACCCCAGTAGATCTTCCCAGACCCCGACCCCCATCAAGAGTCACTCTCCTACTATCAACACATGGAAAAACTCCACAACCAAAGGTAAATAGAGCACACTACGAATATTCAATCCCCAACCAAAGACATAAAGGTATCACATCCCCGTTCGTGGAAAATAAATGATTTACTGATAACGACAAATGCACTAACCAAGGGTAACAAAATGGCTAACATTTAAATAATTCACAACCCCCAAATCTATAACACAACTAAGAAAACTTATAACATGTCTAATCCAATTCCCCAAAAAGTGAACAGAGGAAATTACACGTAAAGGCAATAATACATGAAATAAACTACTTTTCGGATATATTAGATCCAATTTCCCCTTCAGTGCTTTACAGTAAAATAATTGCCCAAATAAATTTAATAAAATGAAAGCCCTTAACAACTAGAGAAAAAAAGGTCTAACTTATCTGAAATTCAACTCCTCGATTACTTAAATAAAACAACAATTTTACTGAAAGATTAAATCAACCAATTCTTCTATTTGTGCATATAGTGCATGCACCCATTTTAAATAAAATCATTAAAAATGTATATTTAAATGTATACACATTGAATATATACATAACCATATATATAGTTATGTATATACATTATATATATATATATTAAAATCACTTAACAAAAAAATGTCTTTTAATAAAACTATATTATAATATATATTATAAAACTAAAATCTTATAAATAAAACCCAAACAAACATTATCAAAGGATTTAATTTCATATTACTTAGCGGACGAAATATGATAATGAATGAATGAAATATTTCAATGGCGTCCACAAGACTAAACA
This sequence comes from Sequoiadendron giganteum, assembly GCA_007115665.2. Lineage (NCBI taxonomy): Eukaryota > Viridiplantae > Streptophyta > Pinopsida > Cupressales > Cupressaceae > Sequoiadendron > Sequoiadendron giganteum. The sequence continues at coordinate 622,507,238 of CM021104.1, forward strand.
GTCTATGGGACTGAGAAACAACATGCCTAATTTGTCTTCATGCTCTTTTCCAAGTCGGATCTCCTGCTATAAATTTTGACTAGAAGGCTAGCTGTCTGATTAATCTTATCTTCCTCAAATAGCTGGTGTATATTGTCCACTTTCAACTATTTCCATGTTGAGTACATATATCCTCATAAGCAGTGCATTCCATGATGAAGTGTCATTATGTTTCCACAACCCCTTTATTGCAAAAAATACAAGTTATTTCTTCCCAAGTTTTCTTGGATATCTTCCGCCTATCGGTTTCACACCTAAGGTGATGTGATCCCATCCTCAATTGTGCCACTAATATTCTTGCCTTCCCTTTAATAGTTGCGCCTAAATAATTTGTTTCACCATGATCCTTTGTCGGGTTAAATTCTTTGATGTAGTAATTTTTTTCGCCCAATCTTATTTGTCCACATGGCAGTTCTAAATTTTTCAGTCATATAGCTTTTTATTTCACTGTTGGTACTAGGACACTCTTGTAAATTAAAGCCCCACTTGTTCATCCACTTGTGGTTTTGTTTCATCCAATTTTTCTTCCTACGATCTAGTGTCTCCTTCATAACCAATTTAGGCCAATGGTGGTTATCCATGTTTTCAACCCTCTTCAAATAGCTTATCAACTGGGTTAACACCGAAGCTTCCAGTAGAAAAGTCCCCGTTTCAGCTAAAAGAATTTCATATGGGACTATGGTTTTAACTTTGAGATTGCATGTTATTAGATGTTTTCTGGATTTTTTTAGTTGTCTCCAATTGCACTTAGACATACTACTTCCCCACACCTCACACCCATAAAGTACAACTGGAGTAACTAGCAAACCAAAAAGGGTTTTCTTGGTTTTCCAATCCCAAAGCTCGGTTTTTCTACATTTGTTTTGAAGAAGGTAAGAGGCCTTCCAACCTCCCTATATCCTTTTTGTAGGACAAGTCTCCCAACTGAGCTTATAATGAAAGTCAATCCCAACATATTTGTATTATTTTTCTATTTAAAGTGGGTTGCCTTCAAAAAGAAAGATATTATGCTTATATTTTCTATTCAAAGAGAAAATCATGATTTTGGTCTTGGAGATATTCACTTGCATCCCAACCTCCTAACAAGAGAGTTCTAGAGTTTTCAAATGTTTCCTTAACCCATGAGCTATTTTAGAAATTAGAATAAGATCATCAACATATAAAGTAGTTTCACCACATAACCTACCAATTGGATACCACCCCCATCCGTCTTGCTTAACCAATCTTCCAACTTATCAATGTATAGACCAAAAAGCATGGGAGATAGTGGGCAGCCTTGTTTAACCCTAATGTCACTACCAAAACATTTTTGCATACCTTCACTTATTCTGATTTTAGCACTAACCTTCTCATATAGCTTGTCAATAGCTGCTCTATACATGTTTGGGATGCCTAATTCCTCCATTCTATTCCATAGTTTGTCTCTAGGTACTGTTTCAAAAGCTTTCTTAAATTCCACAAAACAACAATAAGCTTCCTCACCTTGAGTGTTCCAAAAAAATTCAATCAAATGTCTAAGGGTGATGCAGTGATCAATAGTAGAGTGTCTTGCCCTTTTGCCCTCATTTTTTGCCCAACTGTTGATCCTTCATTCAATCATGCTCCCAAAGAGCTTGCCAAAGATAGGATTGACCATAATCGTGTGGTAGTTAGATGGATTATTGATATCACCACTTTTAAATAAAGGGATGACCACACTAGTATTCCACTCCATTGGAAATCCTTCTCGAGTGACATTATTGAAAATTCTTTTTATGAGAGGGGCAAGTGTCTCAATCCCCCATTTTAAAAATTCAACCTGTAACCCATCTATGTCTTGTGCTTTACCGCTCGCTAAATTCTTTATTCCTTGTTTAATATCATCCACAGTGAATATTTTCATTTATGTGTTAATAACAGGTGGATGATCTTTCTCGTGAACCCGCTCATAAAGAAGCTTAGCGTACTCTAGCCATTGGATGTCAGTAATACTGTTTTCAATCTTCTTTTTCTTTTGCTACAATTCTCTCCAAAAACCTTTAGGATTTTGTTTTCCAAGCGAGATTAGCTCATTCCTTCTTTCATTTACATAATCAAATTTTTTAGACTGCACCAGTTTTTAATATTTTTTCTCGCATTCTTTGTCCATTCCTCTCTTTTTTAGTGACCTCTTGGCTACCTTACATTCATCATCATACCATGGATTTGTTGGGAAAGTGTTTGCAGCTCTCAACTTGGGGTGAGTTCTTTTGCATGCATTTAATGCCCTATAAATTATTGGGATTAGCGAACTGTTGTGAATGTGCACATCCCCGTCTTTTGTAGTTTTGACCTCATCATTATTCATTAAATCATGGAAATTTTGTTTAAGAACAACGCTAAATATTTATCTATTTTCCTTGTTCAAGAGGATTTTACCCTTGGGGAGTGGTTTTTTTTGCGTGTGTTGAACTTGATTAATGTGTTGGTTGATTGGGGACACGTGGAGCTTAACCAGGAGAGGTAAGTGGTCATATTTCATCCCAATAGGGTTGTCTTCAATATCAAACTCTAGTAATCTAGGGACAAAATATTGAGAACAAATCACATAGTCCACCACACTTTGACCATTATAAGTTTTGCAAGTGATACCCCCCAACTTTGGCCAATCTTTCATCCCGTTGCAAATAACCATGCGAAACAAACTACAAAGTCCAAGCAATTCAGCTCCAAATCAGGTCACCACGCCATTACCATCTTGGGATGTTCTTTCCCAATATTGATCTCCACCTTCCTCCAACCATAAAGGATTATTCTCCCATTTTTCTTCCCTGCTCAACTGATGAGACTGGTTATTAGTTGTCCTTGCATTAAATTCGCCCATTAAAACAACATCTCCAAGTGTGCTGAAAATGGATATATCTTTTTTTAGCGAGGCATATGGGTCTTCATTATCTAGTTTTCTCTTCTTATAGAACTTAGAATTTTTTGGGGCAAAACAATGGTTCGCTTAATGTTTGTTAGCCATTTACAATGGTTGCGACCCCCTTAACCTGGCCAGCAACATAAACCATGGGTTGTCGATTGTGTTACCACAGTCGGCTCCCCTTCCATGGGGGTTGGTTGGGGTAGCCATCGGCTCCCCATTAAATTAAAATAAACTTCAACCTTTTAAAAAAATTAAAAAAAAAACCCAGCGACTCTTCAAATCGCGTACGGCGATTTTGGTCTTCAAATTTTTTAAATAAGAAAATTTAATTTTAAGGAATACATATATATATATATATATATATATATATATATATATATATATATATATATATATATATATATATATATATATATATATATATTTATATATATAAAAATTTAATAAACAATTTATTTTGGTTGGGTAAAAATTTTCAAAAAATGGCCATCTACAGGAAAATACCCGAATTTTTACAGAGAGAAGAAATTACACAAAGGTTTCTTTTAAATTACCCAAACAATGAAATTAAAAGAGAAGGAATAATCAAATTCTCACAGATAAATTTCCCAAGAAATTTCCTGAGAAGCTTCAATCCTACACGAAAATTTTCTACAGAAAACTAAATTTCTTCCCGACAAAGATTTTCTTTCCAGATCCCTAATTGTATTATTTTGGGTTCTTCTATGTTCACAATAATTCCAACTTAAAATTTTCAATGGTTTCCACAAAATATTTCGTTTCAACAGAGGATTTCATTTTCACAGAGAATTTCACACACGGCATTTACAATTTTAAACAAAACTCAAGCCTTAAAACTTGCACAGACAATCTTTTCCAGAGAGTAATCTAAACTAAGAAGTTTTTCCAATATAAAACTAAAAAAAAATAAAAGAGGAACCTGAAATCCAACGCCTGTGAATATGTGAATTGTCATAGCGCCTCTTCCACAGATCCAAGTATTTTCTCCCAGATCAACGAGAGCTTCCTCCAAAACAATAAAAATTCTCGAACACAAAAACTTCCCAAGACTGTATATTTTCCAAATTTCAACCACATGCAATAACCAAAAACTTCATTTCTAGAACCTCTTTCCCCACCAAATATCCTCTATCCTTCTTCTGTGAAGAAGCTTCTCACTTCTCCCCGTTACAACCATTAATTTCTCCGCATGAATAAATTTTCCCAACAAACCTCATAAATATTTTTCAACACATGTTGAAACCAAAATATATTTTGAAACCAAATTGCACAAAATCTTCTAGATATTTTAAAAATTAAAACATTTAATAATTTCTAAAATATTTAACATTTCAAATTTAACTCAATTCAACTAATTTATAATTAATTAATTACCATCTTCTATCATTAAAACCAAATTCATTTAATAATCAGCTTAAATATTTAAATCCATTAATTTACCTTTTTCAAATTTTGCAACATAATCATTTCAAAGCAAAATTAAACAACATTTAACAAACAAAACCAACTAGACCCAACAACACACTATGACTAGGGTAAAGGCTTAACACAGGAATCCTAGCTACTATCTCTCAATCAACATTACCGTTGGACAATGGACACACTCAAACCAGTGAATTCAAGTGGAGTCGATGTCTTGTACCTACAAACCTGTAAACAAGGCATATATCAAGCATGCATATATACATCATAATATAATACACCGTGATGAGAGAATCATGGAATCGCAGGACACTCACAAGCGAGTGGTGCAATTTCCTCCCCTTCACCAATACATTATCACAAGACTGATGAATCTATCATCAATAATCTACTCATAAGCATATAACAATATAATTCAAATCACCACTATGTTAATCCAAAGCATGCCGTAATGATAACATCAAAATAAGGTACCATCACATCATAACATAAAATCCACATCGTCCTAAAGTTAGCGATCAAAAATAACAAAGCATCATAGTCTAAACATAAGAACAAAATGGAGGGGTGTTACAAGAACAGACTATAACTTGAAATTCTCCCTTAAAATGTGATTTAAATGATTGATTAGCAAAAATATATAAATAAGATTTCAAGCTTATGATTTTCACATTGAATACATAGCTTATAATATTCACATTGAATACATTAAGGATAAGAAGAATGTAGTTGTTGATCCTCTTTCCCACATACCTACTTTATCTATCATTTCTCATGATTGAATATGCCAAGAATGTCTTTGCTACTAGTGTATTGATGGGAGTTTCAAGGAGGAAAAGACTATATAAGAGTATAATACTTCATGTCCTTTAGTCTAAAATGAAGGAGAGTGCACCCATAACTTGTTAGAGTAATTGGTTATTTACTTTATTAATTAAACAATATTTGTTTAATTACTTAAAGTTCCCTTTTATCTCTTTTTACACTTAAGCTAACATTAGGTGCATAATAATTAATTACTTTATTAATTATTAATGTGCAAGCCTAGGGTTTTGCTTTTTAGGGTTTCTTTGACCTATATGTGGTTGAAAACTTCTCTTTTGTATTATTATTCATTTTACATTTTGGTGAATACAGAGCTCCACATTCTTGAGCATTCTCTTTGTTGCTTCTCTTTGCTTCTCCTTGTAACAGGTATTCTTCGCTTGCAGAGGTCACTGGGCTCTTATGAAGTTGTATTTTCTCAACTCCAACATGGTATCAGAGCTTCAGATCTGCAGCTACTTGTTCTTGTTTTGAGTTTTTTGCATTGGAAGCAGATCTAGGGTTCTAAGGTTTTTTTGGTGGATTCAGCATACTCCTATTTTTGGGTTCACTTTGGGCCCAAACGGACATTGCTATTGGATTTGCAGCACCCAAAAAGCCCTAAATCGACTGTTCATTCGTTGATTTTGGTTACAGTCGATCAGGGAGTCAAAATATTTTTTGCCCTAAGGCTGTATGGCCCCAAGGCACTCCGTCCGCACAAAAATCGCAAAAAAAAATTTAAAAAAAAAAAATTAAGGTTTTTATTTATTTATTTGTGCACTGCCCGCATACATCGGCCGCACCACCGGAGAGTTTCCCACCAGCCACCACCACCGCCACCGTCACTCCGCCGCGTCGCTCACCACTCTGCAGTGCCCAGCCCCCACGGGCTTACACCACCCACCGAGGTCACATGGTGACCAGGCGCTAAGCGCCTAGCCGTCGGTGGTCTGTGCAGCCCCCGTGGGCTTAACTCGCCGAGCCCCATATCGCATGGGTGACCAAGGGTTTCATCCCAACCCCCATCCGCTAGCCCCTTGGTCCTGCACGCGACCAGGGGTTTCTTTTTTTTGGCTCTTGAGGGCTCCTAGAGTTTTTATTGAGCACATTGGAGCAACTTGCTCTAAATCGGGTGTAACTCGGGCATTTTAGCTCCATTTTTTGAATGTAAATAGGCGTTGGAAAGTTGGTTCTGGTACCGATTTGATGGTGTAGAAATTTTTTCAAAATTTTACCAGTCTGAATATCATTTTTTCAGTCAAAGTGGGGTCTTTTTTCTTCACTTCTGGGGCCATAGAAGGTGCAAACGGACTCCGTTTTTCAAAAAAGAATAGGAGTTGGAAAGCTCTCAACATGCTCTATTCAAATATATGATTTTTTTACCAAAATTTTCACCAAGTACAGGTGAAGGGTTTCATGGAAGACTCCTCAGTTGAGTTACTCACATCACACAACTATCACACTTGGAAGTCTCGAATGATGAGGCTACTCAGGTCACGATGGTTGTGGTCATGTTTAGATAAGGTTCAGCCTCAGTTGCAGCGTCATGTTGAGATTATGCAACACAGTAACAAGATGGATGAAGCTATGGGTTTGCTATGCATGCATGTTTCAGACAGTCTTTTGTTTCACCTTGATGCTTTGCTCACTCCTCGAGCCATGTGGTTGAAGTTTGAGACACTTTTTGGGGCCATTAATGAGTTTCGAGCATTACAGATTGAGGCAGAGCTGACTTCACTATTACCTGAATCATTTCCCACTATTGAAGATTTTTTGAACAAGGTCAAAACTATCCGCACTATTTTACAGGGTTGTGGCAAGAATAAGTCAGACACAAAATGCATTTACTTGATTCTTTCGAAGCTTCGTGGTCCATTTCAGATATTTTCTTCTTCCTTCTATTCCACCATGGATGGTCTGGGTGCCAGTTTTACCATGCCTACCTTTGATTTATTTTGTGAGCGTTTGTCTCGGGAGTAGTCACACCTTTCTCAAATGGATATGCTCTCAGAATCAAAGAACAAAGCATTGGTTGCTCAGTCACCTAAGGAGAAACCGAAGCCCAAGAAAGATTTTGTAGGCAGTGAGCATTCCTCCAAACCTCCTCCTAAGTCTGATTCTAAACCACCACTTAATTCAAAACATGGGAAATCTTCGAAGTCTGGTGAGTCTTCCTCCAAGACTAAGCAGAAATCAGGACACTTTCAGCTTCTATGGCAAGCAAGGACATCCAGTTTCTAAGTGTTGGAAACGATTAGAGGCTTTAGAGGAAGCCATGCAGTAGCAACACATCTCCTCACCTCAATCGTCTTCTTCTTCCATAGGGAAAGGCCATGCTCTCACTTCTCTTACCTCTTGTGGTACTTCACAAATTGCAGTGGGTGACTCTACACAGCTTTCCGTCTTGGGTTCTGGTTCTGTCTCTTTGGATGGGGGCACTCTATAGGATGTTCTGGTTGTTCCTGACATCTCGACGAGCCTCTTGTCTGTTTATCAGATTTTCCATACTGGCTCTAGTAAGACAGTTGAGTTCTCACCACATGATGTGGTTATTCAGAACCTCCATGACTCTGATCTGGTTGTGGCTACTGGGAGTGTTGATACTGCATCTTGTCTTTACATATTTGATGGATTTGAGCCTTCTAAGGGTACAGGTTCATCTCTTATAGCACATGCAGATTCAGTGAGTAAGCTTTGGCATGAGCGTTTGGGCCATTTCAATTACAGATATCTTCAGCAGATGAGTACATAGGCACTTGTTCTTGGTCTTCCATAGATTTCCTGCACTGACGGTGTTTGTCATGGTTGTGTGCTTGGCAAGCATCATAAGGATCCCTTTCCGAAGGGAACTGCCACTTGTGCTTTGGCACCCTTGGAGTTGATTCATAGTGACCTCATGGCATTTCCCACTCCTTTTTCTGGGGCCAAGTATGTACTCACATTCATTGATGACTTCTCCAGACGCACTTGGGTGTACTTTCTTAAGTACAAGTTTGATGTCTTTGATTCCTTTCGAATCTTCAAGACATTTGTAAAGAAGCAGTCTGGCCTTTCTATTCGGCAGATACGTACAGATAATGGGGGGGTATGTGAATCAGAATTTCAGAGATTTTTGCACTGAGCATGGTTTGTAGCATCAATTTTTTGTTCCCTACACCCCTCAACAGAATGGTGTCGTTGAGAGAAAGAACATGACTTTACGGGAGATAGCTAATTGTATGATTCAGTCCAAGTCCATGGATTCATTTTTTTGGGCTGAGGCAATCAATTGTGCCAACTATATTCAAAATTGAATGCCTCACAAGGCCATTCGACATATGACTCATGAGGAGGCTTGGTCTCATGACAAGCCTAATATTTCATCATTTCGAGTATTTGGTAGTGAGGCATGGGCATTTATTCTTGATGTTCAGAGAAGAGCCATGGAGCGGAAGAGTCGACCCCTCATTTCTGTTGGCTACTATGAGGATGTTAAGGCATATAGGTTGTTTGATCTTGATTCCAGAGAGGTCTTGTTTCGACGGGATGTCCAGTTTGATGAGCGCCTTCCTACAATTGATACCCTGTCTCCAATGTCTACTTCAATACCTACTCCACCCACTATAGCTCTTCAGGATTATTTTGAGGATGATTCTGATGAGGATATTGATGATCCCCCACCTCCACCTCCACTTGCTCCACCTCAAAGGCCCAAATGAGCTCGCTTTACTGTTGAGGTAGCATGATCTATGGCAGGTGATCCTTCAGACACTCGTCGCACCCGTTCTCATACTGCGAGTTCTAGTTTTTTGAGTCATGCTCTTTCAGAGGATCCTCAGAGGTTTTCAAAGGCGACAGGTCACCCTGAGTGGGATAGTGCTATGGAGGAGTATTCTTTGATGAGGAATAGTACATGGGATCTCTGTCCTCTTTCTAAGGGCAGAAAGATGGTTCGGTGTCAATGGTTGTATCGCACCAAGTATGCTACTGATGGCTCTATTGAAAAGTACAAAGCACGTCTTGTTGCAAAGGGTTTCTCCCAGGTTGAGGGTATTGATTACTCTGAGACATTTTCCCTTGTCACCAAGATGAATTCTATTCATTTTGTACTATCACTTGCAGCTTCTAGGGGATGGCCCATTTTTTAGATGGATGTCAAATGTGCATTCTTGCATGGTGACCTACAGGAGGAGATCTATATGGAGCAGCCTCAGGGATTTGTGCAGGATGCTTCTTTGGTTTGCAGACTCCGGCATTCATTATATGGTCTCAAACAGACCCCTCGGGCTTGTTATGAGAAGATGGACTCTTCTTTGCTCTCCATTGGTTTCACACGTCATTTTGATCCCACCGTCTATATTCAGAATCTTGAGGGTGAGATCCTGGTTCTTGTGCTATATGTTGATGATCTTCTCATCACAAGTAGCTCATCCTCTGTGATTCAGCATTCTCAGCTAGCTTTGATGGAGCAATTTGAGATGATAGATCTCGGTCTTCTGCACTATTTTCTTGGTCTTCAGGTGATTCGGTCTTCAGATGGGATCTTCATTTACCAGCAAAAGTATTCTCTTGATATGCTTCAACGCTTTGGCATGCTTGATTGCAAGCCTGTCCCCACACCCTTTCAGTCAGGGGTTGTTTTGACTACTACTTTCCCCACTCCTTCAGTAGATTCTACACTTTACAGATAGTTGGTTGGCAGTTTGTTGTCCCTGATTCACACTCGTCTTGATCTTTCATTTGTTGTTGGCCTTGTCTCTCGATTCTCCCATGATCCTCATGAGAGTCATTGGCAAGCTGCCAAGCGTATTTTGAGGTACATTCGAGGCACCACTTCTTATGGCATTCACTACACATCAGGGGATCCTCACATTGTTGGCTACACTGACTCAGATTGGGCTGGTGATGTCAATGATCGGAAGTCTACTTCTGGATTTGTTTTCTGTCTTGGCTCTGGTCCTATCACATGGTCTTGCAAGAAGCACACTGCTCATGCATTATCATCTACAGAGGCTGAGTACCGAGTTGTTGTGCTCGCTAGTCGGGAGATTTTATGGCTTCAACAGTTGATGACTGAGTTTGGTTTTCCTCCTGATAGTCCCACTATTCTTTGGTGTGACAATCAGAGTGCTATACACATTTCTCACAACCTAGTGGAGCATCAGCAGACAAAGCACATTGAGCTTCATATGCATTTCATCAGAAAGTTGATTCAGGATGGTTCTCTCATCTTGGAGTATATTCCCACTGCCAAGCAAGTTGCAGACATTTTCACGAAACCTTTTGCATCGCCGCACTATCTTCAGTTGCACTCTATGCTTGGGGTGAAGGAAGTTGTCCTTGGGGGGTCTTTATGAGGCCTTCCTTCCTTCATGTTCTTTTATCTCTTTTTGGAGAGGAGTTTTTTCCCACTGGGTTTTTTCTTTTTCTCCGTTTCATAGAGATTTCTTTGTACTTTGGTACCTGATCTGGCCTTGTTGTCGAGACCCATTGTCTTTGCTTTCAGTAGCTTCTTCTAGGTTTTAGCTTCTCCCTAATTCTAGCTTAAGGGGGGGTGTTAGAGTAATTGGTTATTTACTTTATTAATTAAACAATATTTGTTTAATTACTTAAAGTTCCCTTTTATCTCTTTTTACACTTAAGCTAACATTAGGTGCATAATAATTAATTACTTTATTAATTATTAATGTGCAAGCCTAGGATTTTCCTTTTTAGGGTTTCTTTGACCTATATGTGGTTGAAAACTTCTCTTTTGTATTATTATTCATTTTGCATTTTGGCGAATACAGAGCTCCACATTCTTGAGCATTCTCTTTGTTGTTTCTCTTTGCTTCTCCTTGTAACATGTATTCTTTGTTTGCAGAGGTCACTGGGCTCCTATGAAGTTGTATTTTCTCAACTCCAACATAACTAACCATTTAAGCTTCTACAAAATCTATAGACAAATGAGAGTTTTCCTACAAAAGTCTCAATAAGGATGTTCTTAGACATGTTAGAGAGTGTACTATTTACCAACAAAATTAAACAAAGCACACAAAAATAGAAAATTAATCCATGAATTTTATCATAGGTTATCTATAGTGAATAGCAAGGGCTACATTTTTGTTATAATAGATCAATTAACTAAGTAGGCCCATTTCTTTGTCATTTGTATTGAGTTCAAAGCACCACATATGGTTGAGCTATTTTTTAGATAGATATTCCGATTAAAAGGATTGCCCAAGTCCAGTTTTAGCCCATTGTTAGCGGTAGATACAAAAAAATCATTGGCTTCTTAAATAACAAGTTATTTTATTTGACCGGCACCTAAAAGTATCAACAATCTCCCTAAATGGATGGAAAAATAGAGATGTGTAGGTCGAAGGGTACTTAAAGAACTATCACAATTTAGTAAACATTATAGGTTAAGTGGTTGCACCTTAAAGAACATTTTTGTAATACCACTTAACATGTATCCATTGGCATGACACAATTTATGACAATATATAGATACCAAACACCTATCCTCATTGATTTGGTGTTTTCTAACAACCATGTGTACTAATCAGCAACTTTATAGTGCATAGAAAACATTTGAAGGTCACTTAGACCATTGTAATAGACAAAATCCTCAAACAAGTTATGCCAACCAACATTGTGCTTAGAGATCACTTAAGATTAGAAATATGGTTTGAAACAAAGTAAAGATGAAAATACAAAATATTGTTGAGATTTACTAAGGTAATCTATGAGTTGGAGCTACCTACAATCAATCCAATTTACAATGTTTCCATTTTTCTTACCTTTAAAATCACTTGGATAGCATGTTATGTCGTCAATTAATTTGTGGCACTATGTAATCTTAAGCACCTATCTTTCCTAATTTAGTGTTCATAAACAACCATGTACCAATAATTGGCAACTTTGTAGAGCATAATAGACATCTCACGGTCACTAAAGACCATTTTAAACCTCAAAATTTATGCAAACCAATATCGCACTAAGATATCACTTAAGATTAGAAATATGATTTGAAACGAATTGAAGTGAAAAACTCAAAATTCACTCTATTGACCATACAAAGTACCAACAAGAGTTGCTAAGGTAGCCTATGAGTTGGAATTACTACAAACAATCAATATTTTATATGTCTTAGCTTAACAAGACACTTAGACAACATATATTGTCATCAATCAATCTATCATCCCTTAATGATGAGAGGAAACTTGTATTACCCTAATATTGTTATTGGCACATAAGAGAAAAGATTAAAGAACAAACTCGATCCCTTGGACTAGCCTACCCACAAAAATACAACTCGAGTAACCATAATTGCTTGATTAGAGGTATTTCTTTATATGTGAAAAAAGAATTTGAGTCCTCCCTTTTCACTAAGGCTACATGTCCAAATTACCCATTTCTATATTTGTCAATGGGTAAAAGACATTTGTTAGAAAAACATAAGATGGTGAAATTTAGTTTCATAACATAAATCTCTTAAAATTTTATGAGTTCTAGACTTTTTCCTATATTTTAAGAGTATTTCCTAATTTAAGTTAGTGATAAACCATCACGATTACTCTCTAGAGACTATAACTAAAATAACATTATTATTATTAACTTTTTCTATAATTTAAAAGATAAACATCCACAAGCTTGTTTCTATATTTCTATAGAATAAAATTATATGAGTTTTTGTTAATTTTTAATGTTTTAAGAGAATTTCCTACTTCAATTGAAAACAAACCTTCATAATTAATCTGAATTAACATAAACTAATAACATTCATTATTAAATTTATTCATCACTATAAACATAAATAAATATCCATCCATTATTAATGCCTCAGATGATACTTATTACTTTGTTCATGCCTTATTGACCTTAGAGGCTCCAAATAAAAGGTCATTATTTTACTTCTTAGGGGCTTTTCAAGGGCTACCAAGGGTTAGAGAACCTCAACTATTTATGAGATTCAAATATTTTAAATTTAATATTGATTTCTTGTAAACAATTTTTTTTAAATATACATTGAAACCTTTTCTATTGGCAAAGATTGATTTGTAACAATTTTAATATTGAAAAGCATCTTCTACCCTATACTTTGACTTCATTTAATTTTATATTATTATTTTATTACAATATTCATAACAATTTTTTATTATTAAAATAATTTATTAATAAAACACAACTCTAATTTTAGCTTTATTTAATTCCATATTATTATTTTATTACAATATTCATAACAATTATTTTATTTTGTTAATATATTATAGTACATTATGGGGTGACATTAGATGGTTAATGGCATATAGAAGGAACAATTGAGGTTTTCACAGGACGCAAGGGTTTGGAGGACATGGAGGTTTTCAAAACGGGTGACCTTACCATCAAAGAAATGGAGGTTATTCGTAGATCTCACCATGGAAAGCTTTGCAAGAAGCATGGAAGGCTCCAAAAATAATGGAAAGGGTTTGCATAATGGCAAGAATGATAAACCGGATCAATAGGGTTTCATTCTAAGGAACAAATGGGGGTACGCAAACATGCGTTTACCTAAACCAGTTGACTTCCGTAAAATTGAAAAGAAGTTCTAGAGGCCAAAGCAACAATGAGACCCCTAACCAACTGATAAGGTAAACCCTGCACTTGCACACACCACGGTTATTTCCTTAACGATTGAAGGCCAAGCTTGGAATGATTCGGTAAGTCAGTTTAAGGAAAAAACTTTCTTTATGAAATGGAGTGGCTTGTGGCCGGCCTTTAGAAGTGTTAGGGAATGGAGTAATGAACATTGGGGGGAAGCAACTATTCTGAAAACACTACCTAATAGTTTTTATTTGGTTATTTTCCCGAGAGCTATAGATAAATAATGGATTTTTAATAGTGGTCCATTTTTATGGGGGGTAAAGGCTTTTATCTTAAAGACTGGCCACCCAACTTTAACCTAAAAAATGAAACCATATCGGAGGTGTCGATTTGGATTTGACTGTATAATCTATCTCATGAGTACTGGAATATAGAAACCCTAAAGAAAATTGGTAATAAATTAGGAATCTTTGTAAACACAAATGAAGTCGTCACAAATAAAGACTATAGCATGTATGCGTGCATCTGTATCCTCTAGCAGGCGATTCACCCTCTTCCGATAATGGTGGAATTAAAAACAAGGGAGGGCATTTGGAAGCAAATGATAGAGGTTGAGGAAATGATTGAAATATGTTTTGTATGCAAAGGAGTAGGGCATCTTGTAGGGGAATGTAGGCAGCATGAAAAAGGAAAGGGTTTGGAGCACAACAATCTAATAGATCTACTAATTTCAAAAGAAAGTACTTTTTTTAGCCGAGGATAGTGACTTTCTGGAAGCCATGTTGAAAGAATGGGAGCAGCCGAAAGGGGATGATTGGGGTTTAAAAATCTTCGAAATAGACCTAGGTTTGTGGATAGGGTTCCAACAAGAAGAAAAGTTGAAAGAAGTTGAATGGAAAGGTGATGAGGGTGATTTGTGGGCCTACGTTATTGATCCAAGATTGATTCTAGAATGGGCGAGCAATGATTCACCAAAAGGAAGAGATGAAGGTAAAGTCAATGAAATTGAGGCTTTGGGTGCGAGTAAAATGAGTGAGTAGACCGACAACTTAGTGGATGATGGCCTCAAGGAGGTAATTGATACAGATCAAGTTTTTTGTTCAGAGAAGGTAGACTTGGCCCTAGCAAAGAATACAAAAGTGGAAGAAGATAAGGTTCAAAATGTTTTAGATGGAGATAGCCCCTCAACTTGCCCAGTAAACTCTAAAAGTGTTACCAAGGACCTTCTAAATAAATTGAGAGGGGAGAAACTAGGTGAGAAGGTAGTGGAAAGTATGAATTCTCATGAAAAATCACCTTTAGCTGGGAGTCAGAATGTGGATGAAAGCATAGAAGGTGAGGAACCATTCTTTAAAGATATTTAGATCTCACCAATAAGAAATCTGGAGAGTTCTTTTGAGGAAGCTAGAGAGGATGGAAGCTTATTTGAATATTTGGAATTGGAGTCCCCAATGGATGATGAGATAGGTGGTGGGGATGAATTGAGCTTAAGCTCAGAAGTGCGAATTATGGAAAAAAGAACTTTGGTGCAAACATTGGCTAAACAAGTAAAGGTAAAAGTGGGTGAAAAGAAGAAACGTAGGCCAAAATCAGTAAAGGTGAAGTTGGAAATAGCAGGAAGTGAGGCGAGACAAAAAAAATGAGATCGGGAAAAGGCTATGAAGGTCCTTTCGTGGAATGTCAGGGGCTGCAATTCCCCTGACAAGATTCATTTGATCAAATGAGACCAGACATTGTTTTATTGCAAGAGATAAAGCTAAGTGGGGATGAAGTAGTCTCCTTTAGTAAGAGATTTAGTATGTGGAAATGTATTATAGTGGAAGTAGAAGGAGCCTTTGGAGGTTTAGGCATACTATATAAAGAGTCAAACATTGAAGTCTAGGTAATGAGATCTAAAAAGTCATGGCAGTGGGTGAATGTTATATATGAGCAGTTAGAGTCAAATTTCTATTTAATTAATGTCTATGGATCAAATAATATTTCTGAAATGAGAAAAATGTGGGGAGCTATCTCAGAGGTGTTGGATTCAAATGGAGATCAATTATTTCTTCTGGGCGATGACTTTAATGCAATTCTATGATCATCTGATAAGCAAGGTGGTCTTGGTTGGTTAAACCAAAACTAGAGAGATTTTAGTGATTTTGTGAATAACAATGGTCTATTTGAAGTTCAGTTTAAAAGTGGTGATTTAACCTAGACAAATAGGAGGTCAGGGTTTCTAAATATTGCAAAAAAACTAGACAAATTATTTATTGCTAGGAATTGGGCAAACTTCCAATGGACGTTTCAAGCAAATATCCTCCCTATCACAAGTTCAGAATCATTACCTGATTAGTGTGAGAATTCAAGAGGATGATGTACCTGATAGATGTCCATTTAAATTTGAAAAAATGTGGCTACATGAGGATGGTTTCTTGGAGTTAGTGGAAGGATGGTGGACCAATGCACCACAACAGCGTGGAAACAAAGCATATATTTTTTTCAAAAAACTACAATTTGTTAAGGAACAGCTAAAGAAATGGAATAGAGAGGTATTTAAGAATATCTTCTCAAAAAAGCTTAGAATTGAGAAAGATTTGGGGGAGCTTCATACAAAATTCATTGAAAGAGGAATGAGTGAGGATGATTTCCAATCAGAAAAAGAGCTTAATAAGCAATATGCGGAAATTTTGGTGAGAGAAGAATTTTTTTGGAGACGGAAATCAAGGGAGACATGGCTTAAGGAGGGGGATCATAACACGAAGTTATTTCATAATGCAGTTAAGGTCAGGAGGTCTTCCAATAAAATATTTTCAATACATTATAAGTACGAAAATATGCTCACAGATAAGGAAGATATCAACAAAGAATGTGTAAGGTTCTTTTCAAAAGCTTTCAAAAACAGCTAAATTGAAATCTCTCAGGAGAATGAAGTGTTGGATGTTATCCCCTCATGTGTTTCAAAAGTTCAAAATGCAATGCTCTCAAAGGCGATAACAATGGATGAAGTTAAAACAACTATTTTTAGTCATGGAGGAGACAAAGCTCTCAGACCTGATGGCTTTTTGATGTTGTTTTTTCAAAATTTATGGAATTTTTTGGCTACTGATCTATGGGAGGTGGTGGAGGAATTAAGAGTGGGGGGTTTTGTTCCTGAAATATTTCAACAATACTTCTATTGCTCTAGTCCCCAAGAAAGAGGAAATGTTGTCCTTCAATGATTTTAGGCCGATTGCTCTTTGTAATACTATTTATAAGGTAATCTCAAAGGTGATGGAAAATAGGCTAAAGAGTGTTCTTGATACAATGATCTCTCCTGAACAAAGTATTTTTTCACCAAACCGATCCATCTATGAAGGTATAATTATTGTTCATGAAGTAATACATTCCATACGGATAGCTCGAATGGAAAGGATGTTGGTAAAGTTAGACATTAGGAAGGCGTATGATGAGGTAAATAGAAGTTTCCTTTTAAAAGTGCTTAGGAGGTTTGGATTCTATGAGGCATGGGTGAAATGAGTTGAAAGTTGTATAAATACCCCTCACTTTTTGGTTCTTCCAAATGCTAGCCCACAAGGTTTTTTTAAGTCTGAAAAGAGAATAAGACAAGGGGACCCAATCTCACCTTTCCTATTCATACTAATGGCAGAAGCTTTGGGAAGATTGATATCCAAAAATAGGGAAGATGGGATATGGAAGGATATACAAGTTGCATAGGGCATAGATCCTCTATCCCATTTACAGTTCATTAATGATACCCTTTTGATGGGAGAAACCTCTTTTAGGGAAGCCAGGGTGATGAAAGGAATTCATAACAAGTACAACAAGGCTTATAAGCAGTGTATAAACTGGAGAAAATCTAAGATTTTCTTTTTCAACACTAGTTTCCAAAAGCAAAGAGAAATCCGAGGGTGATGAAAGGAATTCATAACAAGTACAACAAGGCTTATAAGCAGTGTATAAACTGGAGAAAATCTAAGATTTTCTTTTTCAACACTAGTTTCCAAAAGCAAAGAGAAATCCGCTCTATTTTGGGAATGAAATTGGGTTTTTTGCCTAGTAAATATCTTGGCATCCCACTATTTGGAGGAGCAAGTAAGTTGGTTGTATGGAAGGAGTTGGTAGAGTGTTGTCGGAAGCGCATGGATGGATGGAAAATTAGGTGGTTGACTTTTGTTGGAATGATTATGATGTTAAAATCTGTTATTTTTGTCATTCCTATCTTCTCAATAATGTGTCTTAAAATACCAAAAAAAAATCATTAAGTTTGTTGGGCAAAGAATGAGAGTCTTTTTGGAATGGAGCTAATGATCAGGATAAGATGCATCTCCTTGCGTGGGAGAATATTTGTATGGTGAAAGAGAAAGGGGGGGTAGGATTGAGAGATTGGAATATTATGAATGAGGCTTTGAGAGAAAAATTGGTATGGAACATTTATTCCCAACCCTCACAATTATTGGTTCAGATTTTAAAATCCAAATACTTGGACTCAATGGAAGATAGCAGAATTTTCACTATGCGAAACCCCCCTGCTAATTCAATAATTTGGAACTTTGTTATCTCTTTTCGTCAAGTTATAGTTGACCACATTACTTGGAAAATTGGGAATGGCTTGAAGGAAAAGTTTTGGGAAGATTCATGGGAGGGCTTACCAGCTTTGAAAGAGAGAGATGAACTTCATGAATTGAGAAATTGGTTCATGCAACATTGAGGGAAAAGGTAAATGATTACTTGGAATTTAGAGGAGATGCTCTGGGTGGTCAGTGGGGATGGAAATCTCTTCAAAATAAAAGGTTATCATACTAACGGCGGGCTTTAATGCAGGAGATCTTCAAGTCTAGGAATATTTTGAGATCTAAAAAGGAAGATAAAGTGGTATGTGTGGTGCAATGGATGGTAAGTATTTGGTAAAACTAGGATACCAATTTTTGGATACAGAGGCAGGGGGTGAGAACTAGTTGACCAATTTATGCTGGGGAAAGAATGCTTACCCAAGGCAGGGACCTTTGCTTGGTTGGGCATTAGGGGCCACATTTTGATAGGAGAAAGAAGGAAGCGCTTAGGTTTTTGTGGGTCGACTAAATGTGTGATGTGTGGAGAGGCGAAGGAGACAGGGGATCATTTGTTGCTACACTGCAAAATGGCTTCATCTTGTTGGGAAATGTTGAGGAGATCATTGGGATGGCAAGGCCCTACTTCGGACACTTTAAAGAATATTTTTGAGGGTTGGTCGTTGGTAAGAAAAAATTCAACTTTTTCTTGCATATGGAAGATCACCCCATCTATCATGGTGTGGGAATTATGGAAACAAAGGAATAGGAGAATATTTTTAGATAAAGAAGAGTCATTGGAAAGGTTACAATGGAGAATCAATCATGCGATAGAGGAAGTGGTTGGTGTGGTAGCCTCACAGTTTTTTAACCTAGGCGTTCCCTTTACCTTGGAAGACAAACGCTTTTAGGCACAATGGTCGGGGATTCGCCTTTGGCCCGTTAAGGGGCCTAGTTGGGTTAAACCAACTAAAAAGGTGTCAATGGTGGTTGCGTGGGAAAAGCCAAGGGAAGGCTAGTGGAAAGTAAACTTTGATGGTGCATCAAAAGGGAATCCTAGACCATCAAGTGCAAGGTTCATCATCTGAGACTAGGAAAAGAATGTAGTAGCATTTGGGGCGAAGAAGCTGGTGGAAGGAACAAATAACATAGTCGAAGCCTCAGCGGCATTATTGGCGATTAAACTTCGTAAGAAACTGGGAGCTTCAAGAATGCATTTAGAAGGTGACTCACTCATCATTGTTCAAGAAATATTGAAAGAAGAGATAGGGGCGTGGCATATCTAGAATTCGATTGTGAAAATTAGAGATGAATTAAAATCATGTGAAGATTTTGTTGTAAGTCACATAAGGAGATCTGGTAATTCGGAGGCTAACATCCTATCGAATTGGGCTTTAACTTTTAGAGAGGTTGATGAATTAAGAATAGAAGATTTAAGAAATGTGGTTTTAATGGATTGAAATAGTAAAGATGGTAAGGATGCGGGATTAATTGAGTTTGAGGGTAGATTGAAGTAAGTTGACATGACTGGAGGAATGATGTGGAGGTTGGCGATGGCATCCCCAGTACGAGGGGTAATTAAGAATGGTGTGTGTTGCGTTAAGAAATTTATTACCTCTCGACCCTCGATTTTCGATGAAATTATTGGAGATTGGCGTGGAGAAGAAGGCACAAAGAAAGTGTGCTTGTGGTGGTGGCTTCATTGCAATAGAGATCAAATGGAGGCCAATTTCACTCTTCGATCGAGAAGGCAACTGAATCTGTTTTATGGTGATGCTTTTGAGCAGAGATTAATAGGAATGTTCTTATTCACTGATGGGAGGTTGGTGCAAAGTGTGCGGATGATTTTGGGGAAATCCTTTGAAAATTTAAAGCATAGATACAGAACGAACATGGATGTATACTCTTTGATAGTAGCATGGGGTTTGGACCTTGGAGAATCGATAAGCACAATGAGGGAAGTGATGGAAATGATTGTGCATAAAGACTTTTTGGAAAGACTGGAATCAATACTGGAATGGGAAATTCTAAGTGAAGGTTTGGATATCCGGGAAGGTATTGAGAACAAGGAACCGGAATGGGTAGAAGGATGCATTCCTTTCGTGTGTTGGCCAGAGGGAGAAATGAAAAATTGGTGCAGAGCAGAGGCAAGGCTCGATTGGCAAGCTCTGAAGCTCTTTTTAGAGCTGATGAAGGTGGAAGCCATTATTACCTAGGCAAAAATGAAAGCAAAGCGCATGGAAGTTGAAGGACAGAAAGCGAGGCAACGAAGGGTGAAAGCGGCAAGAAAATTTGGACCGAAAATGGGTAGCACAAGTTAAATTATGTAGCTCTCTTAATTTTTTTGCAAAAAATGCATGACTGATACATTATTTTTTTGGTTTGTTGGGGATTGGACCTTATAAAGGATGTTGGGATTATAGTGTGAAGGGTAAAATGACTGATTGAAGTATATGTGGATGTATGTAAGGTAGTTCCAGATAGCTTTTGAATAGATCTTAGGTGGGTAAGGTTATAGTTTCTGATGTTAAGCATGCTAATATGCTTCTGGTGAAAAACTTTTTAGTTGTAGGAATTTTTCTGGATGGTTGATGAAATCTTTGAAGCAAACGATGTAATCTTTTTTCAAGCATACAAAATCCTATTACCAACCAAAAAATTATATATATTGTAGTGCACTGTAATCTCCAAGTATTATTTTGATTTAATAAATTAAAAACAAAAGAGAAAAAATACATGAGAGCATCACATTACCTATCCAACCTCATCCTTAAGCAGCAAAATTACATCCCTTTGTCATCATACATCGTTAACTCCACCTAAGCACCATAAAATGCCAAACATTTGCTACAACACGACTTTTAAGGATCTACTCCAATCAAGGGGATTTTAAAAACAAGCCCTTTTTTAGTCAAAAAATGTACGTAAATTTTATTAGTATTTTAAAGGTTGACATAATGATATTTAATAGAGCAACGTTTACGAAATGCACAAAAAATTTTAAGTCAAAACAAAGTATCAACTCTAAGAAAATGGCAACCTTAATTAAAATACATGTCATTAATCATTGGAATATGGAGACAATTTTAAAAAATATATATCTCGAAACTCCTCCATGGAGGCAATCTTTAAAAATATCCATCTCAAAACTCCTCCATGGTGGCAATTTTAAAAAATATCTGGAATATGGAGGCAATTTTAAAAAATATATATCTCAAAACTCCTCTATGGAGACAATTTTAAAAAATATCTATCTTGAAACTCCTCCATGGAGGCAATTTTTAAAAATATCTATCTTGAAACTCCTCCAAACTTCCAATCTGATTTATATATACTATTCAAGTCAATATTGTAACATTCGGTCTAATCGATATTCATTTACTTTAAGAAATCAATGATAAACGACTGGAAGGTGTATGAGCTCTACTAGGGTTTTCTTGAGCCTGTGGTCATTCTTGGCCCCTCTTGCATCATACTGCGCTCTATGTGCAGGAATTACTTTTTTTCCTATGTACATGTCCGCATTTACTGCGATTTTTTTGTTTTAATATGCCTTCAATCGGCTCTAACCCAACAAGTTTTTGTTGGTGTTGGCGGTTCGACGGCTTTGCTCAATGGCTCCTCCACCGAATAAACGACCTCGAAAATTTAATCTGAAAGTGTTCCACGAGGTATTGAAGTGCTTTGTCTCCAAGAAGTTAAAATTGTTGGTTTTTTGCTTGCTTCAACATGTCGCTCTATTTGGCCAGCCAGCCATATGTTTTGTATGGCTCATGATGTTGGGCATGGTGGAGCTGTCATTCTTTTGTCTCCTAGGTGGCACTCTTGTGTTATTGATCATGGGTTTGACCCCACACATCGGCTTGTTTGGATTTTTCTCAATATTAATAATCACTATTTTGAGATTATTAATGTTTATGCCTCTAATGATGTTGTCGAACGCTCCTTGCTTTGGCATTAGATTGTGGACTCATTGTCAGTGGCCACTTGACTTCTTTGTGGGGATTTCAATATGGTTGAGATGGCGTACGATAAGGATGGTATTTTGTCATTCAATGGGTTGTTGGCGAAAGAGAGGCGTGGTTTTATATGCGTAATAAATTGGGGTTATTTGATCCCAATATTGGTCACCACCATTCTCATTCCCTCTAGCACACTTGGTGTAATTTCAAAGTTGGTCCTGACAGAATCTTTAAACGCCTTGATCATGCAATGATTTCGGCTCAATCTTTCTTTTCGTTTGACAACTCTTCGCTTCTGATTAAACCATTAGTGGATGTCACTCTGTCTAACCACTTCCCTATTTCTTTTCGCATTGAATGGGAGATAAAACAACCTCGGGCTTGTAAAACACAATTCTTCTTGAATACGTCTCTGCTTTCTCATCAACCCACGTTGGCCCACATTCGTATAGTCTAGAATTTAGAGTGTCGGTCAGCTCACTCTAACGGTTGGATTAATTGGTGGAATGATGCTATCACTCGCACGGCTAGGTTTCTCCACATTAATGGGCCCCAGCTGGCCATTCTTCATCGGCAGCCTTATGAAGCGACCACTGGCGACTTGCACGTGGCTATGGAGGCTCTTATAGCTAACCCTTTCTCCCCACCTTTGCAATCAGGTTGGCAGAGTTAAGGCACAAAAAGCAAGTTGTAGATAATTATGTTGCCAAAGATGCAAAAATTAAAGTTAGGTTGCACTAGTTAAAAGTTGGTGACCGTGCCTCCAAGGAATTTTTTCTAACCTTGCATATTAGGCACTCCTCTCCTGGCATTAGAAAAAACAAAGATGGGCTCCAAGTCCTTTCTGATCTACCTGATATTCTCCAATCCTTTGTCAGGCACTATGAGCAAATTTTCATTGCCTAAGAGTACACGTTGGAGCGCCAACAAGTCCTACAGAGGTGCATTGCGGTGGTGTCGACTAGGCTTTCCTCTACTCAAACAGTCTTTTGTGAGCAGCTACTCACGGTTGATGACTTGAAGGAAGCTATCTTTCCTATGGCAAACGACAAGGCCTCGAGGGTTGACAACTTCCCGTGTGAATTCTACAAGTCCCTTTGGGACTGTATTGGCCATGACCTTTATAAAGTCTATCTTGAAGTTTTTCATTTGAAAACTCTGAGAAATATTATAAACAAGGGAAATATCAAATTCATACCTAAGCTTGGAGATTCTGAAGACATTTGCAATTGGCAGCCTATCACGCTCCTTAATCTCTCCTACAAAATCATTGCTAAGGCCTTAGCTCTGAAAATTTGCCATCTCCTACCTTAGATTGTGCACCCAAAACAGACTGGATTCATCAAATCCAAATTTATTCTTGATAATATCTTTGTTGTTTGGGAGGGAATTGAGTGGACTAGGCGCTCCGTCCAGAAAACCCTCTTTCTCAAAATTGATTTTGCTAAAGCCTCTGATCGCATAAAATGGTCTTTTATTCTTTCCATGTTGAAAGCTTTGGGATTTGGCCCCAATTTCATTCAGACCATCCAAATGCTTTTTTCAGACACTTTTGTTTGCATCACCATCAATGGTTGTCAATCCTCTTTTGGGTTTTTTTGTTCTATACGGCAAGGATGTCTTCTTGCCCCTTCACTCTATGTGCTTGTTGCTGAAGGATTTGGCTATCTTCTGGCCAATGTTGTTTCCCAGCAAAAAGTTTGGGGCATTGGCTTGCCCAACTCTCAAGCTCAGCTTGTTAATGGTCATTTTGTTGATGACTCTTTCCTCACTCTCCTAGAGGAAGAAGACAATATTACGACGACTCAAGTGCCTTGAAATCTTTTGTGAGGCCTCTGATTCTACCATTCAATGGAACAAGACTCTTTGTTATAGGCAATTTTTCTTGCCCACTCCCCACTGGTTACAGCATTATGGGTGGAAGTGGATTGGGCCAAGGGAAATTTTTTTGTTTCTAGGCATTCCCTTCGCCTTTCAGGCTTCTTCGGTTGAGTTATGGCAAGCTCTTCTTTTCAAGATTGAGCAGAAGCTAGCCTACGAGATAACCAAGCCTTTATCTATGGCTGAAAGATTTCAAGTTTGTTTGAAGTTTCTAACTACTACTCATATGTACTATTCCTCTTGTTGGGCTCGCTCGAAAGTTGCTTATGCTAGACTTGAGAAGTTGCTTCGAGACTTTTGTGGGCTTCTGTAGAGTCCCATAAAAGGGTTTCACCGAGTGGCCTGGGAATTTTGCTACCTTCCCAGAGACTCTAGAGGGCTTGGTTTGTTTTCCACCCAAAGACAAGGGACTGCCTTGTGTGTTAAATGGGTTATTAGAGCCCTATCTGAAAATGAAGCCTAAAAAATTATCCTCAATCATTGTATTCAGTCAAGTTTTTCTACCAACAGACCTGCCTGAAGGGGATTAGCTTTGAAACCCTTATGGTCATGAAGGAACCAATTCAAATTGTGAGCACGTTTGTGGCCAAGAGTATATGGAAAGTCTGGGAGATTGTTAAGCCTTAGCTTCGTTGGGTTAGCTCTAGCATTTGTGATGGGCTCTCTCTCAATCAACAAAATGTGGTGGTAGCCTCTCTTTGCATATAATGGTCAGCCTTTGGCCAAGTCTCCCTGATTTAAGGCGCTAAGATTCCATAAAAAAAGTTTTCAAACCTTGTAGGAATTGTTTCACAGACCCACAATGCACATTATGCCTTGGGAGGACTTTCGTCCGCTTTATAGACTTCAAAACCATGACCATGATAGATTTGATAGTCTGGTGAATGTTATTCTTGTAGAATGTTTGCATTAGGTGGGGATTCGTGGGTCCAAGCCCTAGTGGAAGGACTAGAAGTGGTACCTAGACACCCCCTTTCAAAAATTACAAGCCAAGGCTTGGCTATATGTGGCTTTCATCACATTTTCCTATGATTGACAATCTTAACCAGAAATGGCTTTTTCAATCCTCCACTCATATCTAACGTAAAAGTTTCTCTGCCATTTGGTCTGCAAGTGTTGAACCAAAGCTCACCCACTTTGCCTGGTGTATTCTTTTCTGAGGCTTGTCTATGGGGGCTCGACTTATGCATTTAAAGGTTCAGAACCCTCGGTGCCCTTTTTGTGGGCAAGTGGAGTCTTTTAAGCATCTCTTCTAGTTCTACACCAAAGCTCAGCAGCTTTGGATTTGGATCCATGATTTATTTCGACCTTTCAAATCGAAGCCCTTCTCTTGGCATATGGTTTTATTAGGTGACTCAACTTGACTTCCATCCAAATATACCCAATTTTGGCACACTTTCAAGGTGGAAATCTTCTTCAATATTTGGAAAGATAGGTGCAAATTCAAGTGAACAAAGTTGCGCTAGAGGTTGCTAACCTCCAAGTGCTCTTGGATCACTAGGGCAATGCCCCATGTACACTATTGCTCAAGTGTTTGCCTCGCCCTCCTCTTCTCACGATCGATCACCACCTCGAAGTCGAGAGAGGAGTGGCTCTACTTGCCCCCGCTCTCAACCTCCTCCTCGGTGTGGCTCCCGCCCTCCTCGACGCTTTTGCACTTCTCCCCCTCGGGCTAGCCAAGGTTGGCTTGTTGGAGGTGTTGCGAGGAGCAACAGTAGCAATTCCGAGTGGCCATCTGACAATACTCTTGGTGGCAACTTTAATTGGCCTGCTATTCCACATTTGGCACTTGCAATCTTGCCACAACGCAAGGAAGAAAAAGAAAAAGGAAAATGACGATGGTTGGGGTCCTCCTAACGTCACTCTCGACCCCATTGATGTATGGGGAAAGGAGACTGACGACAAAAATCCTCCTGGCACTGCTCTAGCCGCTTGATGACCTTTTATTTTCTTCTTGTTATTATGTACTTCCAGAGTAGGCCCATGTAACCCACTATTTTTTGGATTTTCTGGGCTTGGCCCATGTGACTTTCGGGGTGTGCCTTCTTACCACCCCTCCTTTTTTTGAGAATATGTATCTTATCTTTTAAATTAATATAGATATTTGCCTATTCATTAAAAAAAAAAAGTTGTAACAATCTAAGTAGTAGTAGATATACAAAATTGAATCCAACAACTCTCAAACATTCTAAATATACACAATTGAATTCAAAAGCTTTCAAAATTAATGCCAAAAAATTTAATAATTCTTGAAAAATACACAAGTTTTCCGACTTCATATATACAATACTTCCAACTGTCGGATATGTAGTGTACACAATTATGAATATTGTATCTACAATTTAGTCTCCACTGTCAATATAGAATGTATACATAATTATGACAATATTGTAACTTAACAACCAACTTAAAAACCAGATTTGAACTGATGCATTTTCCCGGGTACAAGTTTAGAAGAGAGTGAATTTACTCCCAATAGACAGAGATTGTCACCATAAAAAATTGATTCTTTACCTTCAAGACAACTGCATTGTTCACAGCCTTGATTCAGAAATAAAAACCGCACATCCCATCTTTCTTTAATATTAGCCTGCTAGCAGATTCATCTGTAACAATTACATATACCAACCAAATGATCAAAAAGAGTCACAATATCAAGGAAAGTCCAAGACCATAAAAGCAATTAATTACTATATAAACAAATGTGAAAATCTTCAAACTTTAGATACCTGGAACAATTTAAATGCACTATGAGATATCTTTGACACAATGTCCACTCGTAACCGATTGGTAAAGGTACCCTTAGCCCTTATTTGTCATATGCTGCACTACCCATTTCTGCACCTCAAGCTCCAAATATGATGTCTGCAAAACAATATCTTGATTGTACCACCAAATCAGGTCTGATTAAAAGATTTATTGTTGACGTTCATTCCTGCCATGTGTGCATGTCAGACGCTGCTTGACAGAGAAAAGCCATCTCCTTGTACTGAAATGGTATTTCTCCGGAACTGTTTAATACAAATCAATACCCAAGACCTGCTGAGCAATTTTCATGTTCAAAGAGGATGTGTTACAAAGCAATAAATTCTTTATAGCTGGGACACATCACAACACGGGCCATAGTAGACTATGGTTCTTGATTTGAAAAATCCATTCCAATGAGCGTTGCTACTTGGTAGAGTTTACAATGCATGCAATTCTTTCAATCCGTGACATACAGATAACTCAAGAAAACGCCAACTAAACTTGTAAGTACAATGGTTGAGGACATGAATGATGTAACCGCACTGAAAACAATGAGAAAACTATCAAGATTCAAATTAAATTCCACAACATGGCCGAAGTATACATCTAGCCATCAATCTAATTTATGTTCTTGCATTGCAGAAACCAGGGAGGTACTCTTTTCAGCAGAAAATTAGACATGTCGAGTAGTTACAATATATGCTGATTACCTGAACCGCTTACACAATCGATACATGGTAATAACCTGGACACTTTGACCAAACAGATTTACCTCAACTGCATTCTCTTACGATCTCGTATGAGTGTGCAACGCCTGTGGCTTTTCTGTTCATTCAATCGAAACATCAAACAACTAATTTATTCATCATATATAGAGCACTGATTTACAATTGAAGAATTCAAGTTTTTAAAGCAATCATATTAAATACTCTGCTCAAGCTTAGTGTTTTACGTGACCTGGATGGGGTCTCCGTACAAAACTAATTTGAGCTTTCGTAGAATCGGAATATCTCGCTGACAAAACGCTCTTAGTAAAATGACAAAAAAGTAAATAGCAATCCAGAATTGACGCGTGAACAAGCTAATCCGCCAACTAGTTTTACAGAATATTCTTCTTTTCGGTATTTCCGTAAACAAGAATAGCTATTTATCAGCAATTAACAAAATAGATGGCTTTCCGTTAACAAGCCAAGGCACTAATATTAGATTTTAACAATTAACTATATTGCATTAATACAAATATAATAAAAAATTATACTGGTAAGTTTACCTTCATCTTACACAATAAGATCGTTAAGAAGCTCTTTCATATTGGCATTGCAGATGAATAGTCAAAATACTTTTTCCTCCAACTTCGTAACGTTCAGCACATCTTAAGTTCAATGTCTCAGAGCTGCATCTGGATGAAAGCACCAAAATCTATCATCATCAACAGCTCCATTTCTGCCCTCTCATCCTCTCTCCATTTAGCTGCACATCTACGGTTTCTGCAATAGTCCTGAACGTACAGCAACCAATAACTCGCTTCACAAGCGACGCATTGAGCTCTGCCACACTTCTTTCCATGTCTGCTCGATGCTATTTTTTTTGGTCTATAGTCCCAGAGCTGTAAACATCTAAATGTAGAAGCATTCTTCTATAACAAAAACAGCTGTTTAAACTTGAGGCTTTGGCTATAAAAAAAATATATAGCTAGGGCTCCAAAGCTACAAACATCGGAACATAAACTTGTTTGTCCTAACAACAGCGGCAAGTAACCCCAATATTCTATCCTCCACTGTTACATGATAAAGAAGATTATGCTGCTACAGCGTGCACACCTAAAAGACTTACAATAGGTTCCTAAACATTAAATTATCTTGGCCTGCAATTATGTGATTAGCGTCGGATGTCCTAGGCGTTGGAGCTGTAGCTATAAAAAATAAGCGAGCCCTTAAGGTTCTAAACATCCGAAAGTAGAATGGCTCTTACTATCACACCTAAGAAAAAGGTACCACACTGTTGCAGCATATTCTGTTTCATAAGAAAGATATCATGCCCCCTCCTGCATTCATAACTCTAATAAGCCTTGAAAAGTCAAAATGTAGTTGTCATCATAACCAGCGCTCCAAAGCTGTGAACATCTGAAACCAATAATTTTTAAAATGGTAATAGTTCTTCTAGAAAGATAGGATGTACCTAAGTAGTTCAGATCTTCCCATCACATCCAAAAGAAGGAAATTAGTCTCCGCCACGGGCACTTGTAAGGTCAACAACACTTCAAGTTTAACCGGCCTCTCGTATGTGAGCATAATCAGATCTTTAAAGCTTTCGAGAGGAGACAGTAAAAAAGCATTCAGCAGGCAGTAGATTCATTACATACATGCAAGAGCATGGAAACTGTGCGATCAAGCATGTAGCTTAGAATTACATTAAGAACTCGAGAGGGCGGAAATGGAGCAGTTGATGTTGGTAGCGTTGAGATATATGCTGCTTTTAAGTTTTTCGGGGCTGTAGTCACACCTCCATCACCGTATGTTGCTATTCAGATTTCCATTGTGATTCCAAACCGAAGAACGCCGTTTTTTCTGCTTTTCAATGTCATTTTTGTCAAACTAACCTACACATCATTATGTGTTTGAAATAAAACGATGCACCATGGAATTGCTTGAGAAGGACAGCTCATTAAATCTTCATATAAAGCAAAGGCATCTTCAAATAAAGAGTTATAGTGACCTTGAGTTAAAGAAAAAGGCGTTACAAAACAATATTTGCCTTCAATTCAAAACACTCCCATCATCTGAAAAGTATGTCCAGCATTGATTTGTTCCCTCTTTGAAATAAAACGAACTAAGATTAGCTTTACCCCACTCTTCACATGTTTATAATTTGATATCTTCATTGTATTCATCTGTGTATCACATGCCTGTTTCAATTAATATTTAGCCCCTCCTTGAAATTACGGGAGTCAAGATTAGCTTTACTCCATTTACAAATTTTATCTAGTGTACCATCGTCTTCATGTAATGGCATCGAATTTTGTTTAGATTAATATAGTCTTCCTGTAACGAGTAGTGAGTGATGTTAGAATGTGTCATTCAATAATTATACTAATAAGCAGTTATCGACGTTTACGCCTACTATTTTGGTATTTATTTTTAAGTAACTGAGTTGCAACATAAGCCAACATTCAAGGCAGCATTGCCAACATTCAAGACAGCATTTTTCCATTGAAAATAATCATTCAACCAAAGTCACCGTATTTAGATTGAAAGATACCATCCATCCATCCTAAGATTGTCCACAAATTTAATCTACCAAAAATTATATAATGTTAATGATTTGGTATGCATTTTAATGTAAACAGAAGTGCAGTATAGATAAACATCTATGGACGGGGACAGCAGGGGACGCATTTCCAAGACGTCCTTCCAAGACGTCCCCTAGCAGACCATTTTTAGGGGATGGCAGGGGACAACAATATACAAGTTTATAAGTTTATATAATTAAAATTTATTAATATATTATAGAGAGATGGAGGGAAAGAGAGATATGTCAATAACTGATAACAACAATATCAATATATAAATAAATCACGTGAGCAGTAGTATAACAGCATGATAAATGTCAATAAAGCATTATAACAGCAGTCTCAAACATCAATAAACCATGGTTCAAAAGTAACAAAAACAAGAACACACCATTAGTGCAAATCTCTTAGGTAGCGTACATAACTTCTTGGCCTTGGATGCTGATGCTTCTCAGTTATTCAAACTACTCTGGACACACAAAGCGAATTACCCTGAAGATGGATCAAGAAATATGCTTCCTAACATTAGTAACTAAAAGTGCACAGGTATTTTATCCAAAAGAGCTCCAACAAACAGGCATGCAGTGGGGAAATCTCAAATTTCTTAGGCATATAACATTTTTCAAAGTACTACAATGGCTTCTGAATAGAAAAGCAGGGTAGAAAGCTACTCACAGATTGAAGACACAAGGAATACAATAACATACATAAAAAATATACAATACCATACACACAAAATATATGCAAATCTGATATACAGATACAAACAGAAAATATACAGTAACATTAGAAAACTAAAAGTGCACAGACATTTTATCCAAAAGAGCTCCAACAAACAGGCATGCAGTGGGGAACCTCAAATTTCTTAGGCCTATAAGTTTATAACATTTTTCAAAATACTAAAATGGCTTCTAGATAGAAAAGCACGGTAGAAAGCTACTCACACATTGAAGACACAAGGAATACAGTAACATGCACAAAAAAATGTACAGTACCATACACACAAAATATATGCAAATCTGATAAACAGATACAAATCAGATACAAACAGAAAATATACAGTAACATACACACAAATATATGCAAATCTGCATCAAAGAACCATAAAAGCATTAGTTTTTATGTTATTTTTGCTGCTAAAGTGTCCCTATCCATTTGGGTCAGCTAGCCGTCCCCAAAATGACGAGGGACGCCCTTGACGTCCCCCAGTCATCCCAGGGACGACATGACATCCCCAAACAGACGGGCACGTTTCCAACTGTTTCCTATTGATTTGCTTGGTTCGGTGACGGCAAGGGGACGTCCCCTTTGCATCCCCATCCCAGAGACGGCTGGGGGCGGGACGGCCCCTTCTGGAACAGGGGATGCATTCCCATGTAACATAGATAAACATTCAAGACAGCATTTTTCCATTAACAGATTCATTCGACCAAAGTCACCGTACGTAGATTGAAAGATATTCAACCAAAGACACTGTATTTAGATTGAAAGATATGATCTATCCGTCCTAACATTGTCCACGTGATATTGTATCCTAATTTTCCCACCAAACTGTACCAGACCTATGTTTCCCCAAAGCTTTCCAACCAAAACTGTACCAACTACCAGACCTATGTTTCCCCACGAAAAGTAAAATAACAAATTCTTCCGGCTCTCTTCAGGAAGAAAGGACCCAAAAGGACTTGAAAACAATGCATTACTTGGAATGCCTTTAACAGATGAGCAAACCTCATAAATTTATAATGCAAGCAGGCCTAATGCATCAACTCAAAGAAAACAGTTAATACTGTAGTCATTATACTCTTCTACTAGTATGACTGATTACTACCTTGAATACCCAAACGTGCCAAACAAATTCACCAACAATAAACTTCTATTTACACACCCCAAACTCAACAACATTAGATGGACAGTAACATGCTCAGGTTTTATAATCTAGGCCAGCTTCAACTCAAAAAAAATTGTAAATGGGGTCAAACAGATAACACACCTGATCTATCAATGGACATGACCGTCTGTAATCCTTGTGAAGCATCTGCAAGTTTGCCAGCCTACATATACTCATTATTGTAAGCAAGAGATTTAATCAATAATGACTACACCAGACCAAATAGCTAATTCGTTTCCCTTCAGATTAAAGAACAAGGAAATTTGTTCAAAGCAATAACAGTTCTGTCTTTAAAGTATGCCATTCTTAACCCAAAAGAAACAAATCTCACAATATATCGTATGTTCAATCTTAGTATGTAAAGAACAGATATAAAGATAATTCCACCATACAACTTGTCCGTAATAAATACCCAGTCAGAGTTGCATAGTAAAGATAACCAAAAAAAACCCTCACAGTCACGGTTGCACAGATATATATAAAGATATATAGTAAATACTCAGTCACAGTTGCCCAGTAAAGATAACCAAACACCCACCAACAACGATAAAGTCAATTGTAAAGAAAATACATAAAGATACTGACACATCTTAAATCATTTGCAACAACTACTCAACACAGTTCCATGGTAAAAAATTAAAACAACTAAAACACCCACCGGCAAAGGCAAAGCCCCTGCCAAAAGCAATGAAGCATATACTATTTTATTACTTTGTGGACCACCAAGGTGAGCGCACCCAACAAGGTAAGATCCTTATGGATATAAGCTACATGACTTGGAACATTTCAAATGCAAATGGCAGAAAGAGACCAATATAAACGGTCAGATACAAGCCGGTAACTTAAGTCTCCATCAATCATCAGTGTTGCTTTTGCTGATACTGCATTCACAACTCACTACTGCACTTCAAACTCCATACACAATTAGCCAGTTGCAGAAAAACTTCAAAACAATGATCTGGTACAGGCTGGTAGCATAAACCAGCTTGAACAATCAGAACTGCCTTTGGTAATGTTTAAAGATCAGTTTATGATTAACCCATCAAATCCAAGCCAAACAATACACTTATCGAACCAGTATTTGATCTCAATCATCCCCATAAGTCAGACAACAGAGCAACCAGTTCCGTTGGATCCTGAAAACCAATTACCTGGCCCGACTGCCGTAAACTGTTTCTTCCAAATAGTTGTAAATAAACTGTTTCTTCCAAATAGTTGTAAATAAACTGTTTCTTCCAAATAGTTGTAAACAACTCAAAGAGTGCTCCCAATGCATGAGACATTAGTCACACTGGCCTTAACGAATTTAATAAGAATATTCACTTTCTGCCAACTGAAGAGTGCCATTCTTGGTGCGTTGATTTTTGGTCATACCAAGTTAATAACAGCATTGGATTCTTCCACTGTATTATTCATCAAAAGTAATTTATGTCCAGAACTCGCTCAAGTGACTATACTAGGTACAGTATTCTTATAAGAACCATCACTTCATGCATAAATCATGGTAATACATGTTACAACTGACATGCATAAGAGAAGGCCAACAAATTGACAACAATATAAAAATTTATTGCAAGTGTGAAGAGTAAATCCCATACCATCGCTACAACCGTTCAACAATTCAACACATATCCAAGAATAAGAGCATGAGAATTAGATTCAATGGCATTAGCTGAACAAACCTCTTTCAAGCATTCATTATACTTTATAGTATTGGTAACATGACAACTTAAAGGAGATTTTGCCAGAATTGGATCAATAACATTGTGTTTATGAAGTTATATTAAAGATAACTAAAAGTATTGAGCTATAGTTGGATTGTTTTCTATTTTTCCCTATTAGTTTATTTTTATTCTCTTTATTTTTAATATTTTCCTATTAGTTTATTTTTCTTCACTTCAAGTTCATTATCTAATTTTTCCAAAAAGAGAAAAAGAAAAGATTAGGCCATCCAATCTTTGGGATTTAAGCGTGAACTTGTGAATTTTTCGTGCATGTAATGTCTTTCAAGGTTTACTAATTTTGACAATAAGTAATACAAATTTACGAACTTATTACTTTTTCTTTGCATTTAGGATTTAGCCTGTTTTCATAAGATAACGTATCGTGAAGGTAATATTTTGTAGCTAAGGATATATACTAGTTACGTTGTTAAATTCTTTATACACTAGTTCAAATATCTTACTCGGATGTCTTTAAATAAAGATACCAGTTGAAAACCAGAGAGACGTCTAGGGATCAACATCTCCAGCCATTAACAGACATCTTTGTTTAAGATATCAGAGCTAATTTTAATAGGGAAAAAAATATAGCCAATAGCTTCTTCAGATATCTAATCGTATTACCAGATTCATCTTAAAACAAATTTTAATAATTGGAAATAACCGACCTGCTTCTTTAATGACACGGTTAAAGTTGTTGTGAAGCTCCAATTGGAATGATGGGATTATTGCAATGCCTTAGCTCAGATAACAAAGCCAGTCCATCTCCTTTCATAGCAATGGTAGGGGGATTGTATCTCCCCAAGACACGTATGTGCTGTACATAAGTTAATCTCTGCCTTGAAGATAACCGCATTTTTCTCTATCCATTATCAAAAATGTGCTCAATCCCACAATATATCTTCAAGTGCGTATTCACTATGTAATGAATAGATACAAAGATCGCCACCACGACATATCTGTAACAAGCAAGCATCACAATCACAGAGTCAAAGAAGAAACAAGAACACACACAGAGGCAGGAGTAAAGCCCCCTGCCAAAACCACAAACGGAAAGTATTTTATTACTTTGTGGACCGACCCCATGAGCGCACCCAACAAGGTAAGATCCTTTCTAGCTACATGCCTGAACAAATGCAAATATACAAATCCCTCAAAACAATACAGCCCGGGACAAGCTAGAAACATTGATAGCTCTGTCCGAGTGATAAAGTTTCTTACAAAACCGAACAACAGAATTCAACTGGCCTATTGCCAAATGCATTCAAGTTGCTTCACGAATACCAGAGTCTAATGAATCATATTTGTAATTCATAAGACAAAAGTAAATTCCTTATTTTCTAAGATCTTCATCAGCTGATGCATATAGCACCATTAATACTTGTTCACAAAGTTGATTACAACATGCTAACATTTTCCTGTCACGCAGAGCTACTCCTCCCTCCTCGAAGAGCTTTCTCTTTCTCATTTGTCCATGCCTTACCTGTAAACCACAAAAAGAGCATAGAGAATTACTATAGTTTACCATTTGACTGCATAAATACAATCACATTCAGATATGTTTTTGCTATATAGTATATATAAAAACTTCTACGAAAAAATTTAACAGTACGCACCCACTTACCATTGTCAAAATAGAATGCAGCCACGAACATGTCCGTATGCCACCAGCACAATTCAATTAAATATTTTGAGCACTATCACGAATTCCACAGAACTACCATTGAGCCTCCATCAAGCTCAAATCACGGGGAACTTCTCACATAATCCATTGGTGAAGGCCATTTAATTTAAGACTAGACGGGGTATTCACCAAATTAAAAAACCCACTTTCAGGATAAACCCTGGAGTAAAAACTACCATACAATTGAAGCCAGGTAGTTCTCTTAAAGCTTTCGAAAACCATCTCAACAACACATTCAACCCTTCACTGCAAATCTATCATGCATATACCAACAGAGGGAGAACTTTAAAGTTTTAAGATAGGACGAAAGCTCTCCATATCAACAAATCCAAATTTTTTACAAAGTTCTGTGCATTTCTCTTCTACAATCCCATCGGAAGCATGTACCAAAAAACAATCTAAACAAACATCCGATTTCAATTCATACGCATCACAACTCTACAAAGAAAAAAGTGAGGTCGTAGCATCAGCAAATGACAAAAGGCTTGAAACACTAATTAGAAAACTATATGACCTAATGAAAAGAATCCTCACATGACACTTTATAGTAAATACAAATCATCAGGCATAAATTAAAAATATTATAGTATTGCAGAAATACTGTGGACAATTTTAGGAGAGGACAAACAAAAGCTTCAGCAGTGGTTCGAAAGGAGAGAATCAACTGTTAAAAATATATATGCTAGAAAATTGAAGTCATCAGACAATGTGAATTTGAGATCTAGGTACAATTAAAATAATTAAAAACATCAGATCTGAATACAAGGTCATTATATCAACCTTTAACAGACCTTAAACCCTAGCCACGTTACAACATAAAAGCAAGTTAAAAACCCCCTGATTAAAGTTTTTTTTTTTTGAAAAAAAACAGAAAATCAATTAAATAAGAAAATAAGGAGTTACAAGACTTTTGCATTTAATTAGGGGAGAGGGGCAAGTAGTCGAATGGGCTAACTTTGTCAATATGTAGCAATTGATTGGAATATCGTAGAACCTTCATTTTTTTAAAGTGCGGATTGGCCTCTTATCTATTTATAACTAAGGTTTGGAGGTGTGACTCATCATGCAACTCGTCATATCAGCACATCTATTGAGAAGTGTCTAAAATTTGATTTTCTAAAGATTCAACCATAAACTTAATCATGTAATCCTACTAGTTGAACAAAAAAATACCATTTGTTGCTTGTAAAATATCATATTTTATTTAAAATAAAATTTATATGCAACCTTAATGGACCAAATATCTATTGGTAACCATAAATCTTTGATATCTCTAACTTTTATATTCAACACATGTGGACCAATAGTTGAACACAAAAAAAACTATTTGCTGTTATAAAAACAACACATAATTATTTAAAATACAACTTCTATCAAACAACAATGGACCAATAGTCGAACAATAAAACTTTTTGAAAATCCTTCACATTTAATGGGGAAATACATGGTATTTATTGTGACCTTTAACATTTGTGATAGGACAAACTATTAGCATAAAATACTCTAATGCTTGCACATTGCTACCCTAATAGTTGTACACATAAGAACAATATTTTTCACTATGATAACAATACTTGTTAAAATGAGTGTCTTGTTTTATTAAATGAGCATTTTATTTTTTAAATAACACACTTATAGTTGATAGTTATGATATTTTATTTGAGACAAAAAAATACTTATTTCAGTTCTTCATGAATGTATTTATCTTTTTTAATATAATATTCATAGATTCTCATGTGTTCAAATATGGGTTCTCACTTTCAATCAACATTTGGTTATTTTTTTATTTACATTTGGATAATTTCTTTACAATGTATAGTATAAATATGTGGTAAGACTGAATATTATAATCACAATTGACTGCATAACTATTGAACCCTGCACAACTACTGGTCCCTCTCCCTTAGCAAAATTGCACCTGAACTCAAAAGAATTACCATAGAAAAAATCCCTGAAGCCTTAAAATCCTAATAAATGAAGTTAAGATTACCGACACCCAGAAAATTTACAACCTGAATACAACGAACCCTCAGTCAATCAACAGTTAAATCTACAAATCTGAAAACAACAAACAACAGACACTCATACAAACAAACTTCCAAAACAAAATTGAAAGTAAAGCCAACAAACACTTCAGTTAAACACTACGAGATCAGATCGGCAAAAGGCACAACAACCATGTGACAACAGCAAATTACAGATTAAGAGGCTGCGGAAATCACAGATCTATATCAGAAAACCCTAAGGAACAAAAATCTCGAGTCACCACACAAAATACCAGTCCTCACAAAAGAAGAAAACGCGCAACTACCTCTCTAACGAGCCTTAAAACCCTTATTCGAAAATCACAAAATCCTAGCTATAGGCCGTATAAAAAACCCCTGTCCCACTACGAAAGGAAACCATAAAACTTTTCCTATACAGCTGAAAACCCATATTACAGTCACAAACTCGATATATCAATTCTGGCAAGTTGCTGAAAAATTAAAATAAGTGCTGAGACTACCTATCCTATCAGGGAGAACAAAATTGAAAGAAGTTGAAATAAAAGATACAAAACTGTTACAGACCTGGAAAGCCAAGGATTGAATTCTACCCCAATCCCGTCTAAGAATAAGACCGCCATTTCCCCGAGAAGGCCCGATGCCAATGACAAAGAATAACCCAGAATAGTACAAAGGGGAATATATAGGAGAAAGATCGCGAAATTTTCGGTGTCGTGGCAATGGCAGAGCCTCGGGTGTCACGTCAACTTGTTTTCTAGACTATTCCGCTTACGATGGCATCGACATGCTACCGTAGGAATAGCAGAATTAAGTAGGATAGAAGCTACTTAGCGGTGCTTAACGATCCGATCGAATATAGCGGTGTCGTGTGGTCAATGGTTAATTGGAAGATATTTATGGCGTGTAACATTGGGCGGAAGAAAACGTTGGGGTGGAATTTGTTTTGTTTTCCGTGGTGGGGCCAATCAACAATGAATTAATGAAGGATTTTATTAGTATATTTGGGGTAACTTTTTAGTTAGTATTTGATATTATTTTCTTCTTGTTATATATTCATTTATATTTGTTTTCATATTTTGAATTTTATTATTTTATTTATGTATAATTTCATAAATTTGTTATTTACATATTATTTATTAGTCTATATTTATAATTATATCCACATATTCTTTC
The DNA here is from genome assembly GCA_007115665.2 of Sequoiadendron giganteum. Taxonomy (NCBI): domain Eukaryota; kingdom Viridiplantae; phylum Streptophyta; class Pinopsida; order Cupressales; family Cupressaceae; genus Sequoiadendron; species Sequoiadendron giganteum. The sequence continues at coordinate 622,545,842 of CM021104.1, forward strand.
ATTGCTTCAAAATTTAAAAAACTTGTCTTGGATCAATGGCAAGTGCTTCAAGATAGACCCAAAACTTTTAAATTACATTCAAATTTTTAGACTCCTACCCTTTCCTACTAGTTGTTGTGAGCCTACTTGACACGCATTTTTTATGAATTGATACTATGTCTTGCTATTCATTGTGCAATAAATTTGTATAGCACTACAATGACAAATCATCACCATGCACTTCAATTTTTGAAGGGACAAAAATCAGAATCATATACACAACCTAGACCTTGATTGCTAAGGAATAATTGTCTAAGTCTCATCCATATTGTCCTTCATAGTCTTTAGCCACATTCTCCTTTGTTAGCTTTGTCTTCTCCATGACAATCTCCAATGTATTAAGTGCTACCATACACACAACTCTAATAGTGTGATAGTTCAACCCTCTCACAAATAGTCATAAGCAACATCTCATTCTCAATGAAACATGCATATCACTTCAACTTGAAGAAATGGTTCTCATTGTTACACCTTGTTGTGTTCCTACTTATTTACTTTTACGTAGTTGGGTGAAAATGCTTGAAATGAGTGTATTTACGCTTTATGTGTTTGAAATATGAAGAATAAATGTTAATTCAACTTGATGTTATGAAATGATTCTGATTGTAAAAATATATGATGCAAGTGAATCTATAGTTTTCGGCTAACTACTATTGCAAAGTGTAAAATTGGATCCAGGAAAAGTATTAAGCCTCCTAAAGAGAGGGGAAGTATCACTCAGATGAAGAACTTGGTCTAGTAACCTTTGATAAAAGATCTAACCTGAGCTTTCACACACACGCTTATAGTTTGGTCAAGTCGAGAAAATAGTTGGGAAATAATAAGTTATCTTTAGTCTTGCTTGCATCTTTATTTGTGAATGTTCTTGCTTAGGAGTCTAAGTATTGAGTCTCTTTGATATGTGTGAGTTCTTCTTTGTGTGTTTATCATTGATCGATGGAATATATATACATAATATGTATATATATGTATGTATGCATGTGTCAACAAAAAATTCACACACATGAGTGAATACATAGATAGACATATTTATACATACTCATGTACGGATTACCCATATGCATGGGAATGTCATTCGAACAAGTATATATGTATGTATGTTGATCGATATGACTGTGATTATATGTGTTTAAATGTAAGGTGTGATATTGTAGAGAAGGGGGATTTGCTACTCATGAGTTCTCTTTATTCGGAGAGCCTCATGGGGCAAACTACCCTAAACTACCTCAAAGGACAGTGATGAGAGTTCTAGAATCAGAAAGAGCAGGTCACATAGATTCTCTAGACAAACTAACAAGCTCTCAACTGAAGGACAACAATGCAGAACACAGACGACAACGCAGCACGTTGGCATCCCAGAGGCACGCTGGCCTCTTGTACGAATAAAGAGCAGGTTTATCTCAGAGAATGACAAAGTGAATGCTTCTACTCTAATTTCTAAGAACTTCTAGAAAGTGAGAAAGTTGAAATAGACTGAAATAGAGATAATAAAGACAAGGAGAAGAAGGGAAATGAAATGCTTACAACCGTACGAATGATGAAGCCTCCAGCTCGTGAATGTCTTCAATACCTACACATAAGAGAGAGAGAGAGAGAGAGAGAGAGAGAGAGAGAGAGAGAGAGAGAGAAATTTTTGGGGTTGTATAGGAGTTTCCCTCAGTCAAACACCCGTTTTGGTGTTCCCACCTCCACGAACAACCAGATAAAAAGAGAGAAAAATAGGAAATTAAGTAAAGTACACAAAAGCACTACAAAACAGTGTTATGCTACTCAGCCAAATAATAGAAAAGAGGAGTGAAATCTTACCACCTCCGCCCAAAGCGCTCAAGGCCAATGGGGGAGAAAATGATAGGAACTCAAGCCTCTATTGCAATGGTGTTTGTTCCACATTTGCTCTACTGAAGTGATGGAGTGTTGATATTGTTGCTATGAAGTGTAAAGTGTTTCTTGAGAGTGAAGAGATAGTGAAGAAATTGCTTGGAGCTTGTGAAGAGATTGTGGAAGGACAAGTAAATGAAGAAGAGTCTAGAGGTCCTGGAGAGATAGGAGATAGCCAAATGAATGAAGGAGAGGTGAATTTGAAGGGAAGAGATGAAAGAAATGACCACATTCGGGTTGGTCAGTTGAAGAGGGCATTACAAGTCGACTCCCAATGGGAAATGTAACACCTCTGTAAAATCTAGCTACAAGAATCTGTCAGGGACGTAAGCGCGTCGCGCAAACGTTTACGCGTCGCACGAGTGTCCTCGACAGTAACGCCTTTATCAACACTCAAAACAGGTGCCAAGTGGACAGGAGGCAGCGAGCTTATGTGGAGTTAAGCCTCTGAATTTGGTTTTCTAAAGTGAAGAAGGGTCACAGGGGAATTTGCATTAGGTGTGCAAAGTCATGCCTACACATTTTGCCCCCACTTTAGCGAGCACGAGTACTGATGAGTGCTTCGGTAAAGTAGAGTAGTAAGAGTAACGAGATAAGAGATATATACTTGAACCGACAAGGAAGCAAAGCAAAATCTGGTGAACTTGAGAGTGCGGGAGAGGACTTCATAGTTCCACGAAACTATAAAGTTGAAGAACGAAAGTGCCTCACAAGTTCACGGTCCTGCAAGGGAGGTATCCTTCAAGAACTCTCACATGAAGGAAACCATAAGAGCACCTTATGTAGACCTGCAGACTTGCAAGGAAGGTATCCCCCAAGAACTCTCATATGAGGGAGACCGGGTAAAGGGGACTCCACAGAGTCAGAGAGGGTGGCATGCTTACCTGCAGATAGAACATGGTAGGAAGCAGTCGCGCAGGCCAGTGAACGAACAGTCACGCAGACCATCGCTAAGTTGTAAGACTTTCAAAGGGGTCCCTCGGGAACCCTTTAAAAGGAATGAGGGTCCACTCAAGGGATGCGTTGTTTGAAAATCAAAGTCTATTCAAGTTGTCCCCAAGCTAGACGTAAAGATAGGTCAAGTCGAGTTGCCCCTGAGCTAGACGCAAATAATATGGAAAGGTCTAGTCGGGTTGCCCCCAAGCTAAATGTCATGGAATTTGTTTGAGAAAATTTTTTTCAAAGGGGTCCCTTGGGAACCCTTCAAAAAGGGATCCACTCAAGGGACACTTCATTCAAAAGACATAGAGAAGAGAGGGGGTCCTTAAGAAGGACACACATCTCTGGATCGATTTATCACTGCCCCCAACATATAGGGGAGGAGAACCACGTAAGATACTTTAGAGCAAGATAGAGGTAAAGCTCGATATCACTTGCCATACGAAGAAAAGGCAGGTACATCAACAGGCACCTGAATCATGAAGTTGTATTTTATCCTTCAAGGCCTTACACTCTTTAGTGGAATGGCCAGGCACTCAATGGTAGGCACATAAAGAATGTTTTTCATGATCATGCTTATGAGATTTATTGTGTTTAGGGGGAGGAAGAGTAATTAAGTGGGCTTTTAGAAGTCGCAACAAAATATGCTCTTGCTCAGATAAAGGATGAGGAGTAGGAAGCAAACCTTTCTCTTGTGGAGAAAAGTTTGACTGCTCACAAGAAGAAGATATGAAGACAGAAGACAAAGGAGGATAGACCAATCCGTAAGAACGAGGTTGGGTGGACATCATGTTAACATTCAACCGTGGTTTCTGCTCAGATTTTTTATTCAAGAAACCAAGCCCCAAGTTACGCTTACTAGGTGTAAATTCTATAGGGACATGTATGCCTTTTTCATTAGGCCCACAACCTTTACGCTCATAGTCGTACTTGGAGATGAGCTTAAATTCAGGGCCATATCATGTTTGTAAATCGTGAGAAGAAGGGGGATCCTTATAGATAGCATTATTTCAGCAAGGGGGAACATACTCTTCTACGGGATCATCATCCTTCTTGATAGGACTGTCAGCATTGTCCTCCTTAGTAGAAGCGTAATCATCTTCCTCAGAAGGAGGATCAATACTAAGAACATTACAATTCACATTCACATTATCCAGCAATGCAAAAGACTAATCATCTTTGATAGTAGGTGTGAATGATGTTATCGAAGGGTCTAAGTGGATCGGGTTGACTTTATATTCCAGAATAAAGGAATGTGTAAAGTCTAAAGGACCCCAATCATCACTAAGACATGCACTCCTTTGAGAAGAGATAGACTTAAGATTTCTTGCTTCAGAAAGATCTTCTTCAGGGACATCTACCTTAAGAGTATCTTTTGTATTAGATATTGTTGGAGTAAACATCGACGCATTGGAAGATACTGAAGGAATAAGAGTAGGCGCAAACAAGGCTTGGCTAGTAGCTGCCATCTCACATAAGTGCAGGGTCAGCCTTGATTGTGACTACTCGATTATTAGCAATGAACTTAATAGATTTATGCAAGGTAGACGGACTGCGCCCATAACATGGATCCATGATCTACCAAGAAGAAGGTTGTAAGGTAACCTCTCTGACATAACATATATGAGGGTAGGTACAGTAACGGGTCCAAGCTACAAAGGTAATACTATTGTACCTAGAGCTTGTCTCATAACATTATCAAACCCATGGATGACGATAAAAGAAGCATTAATAGAAGACGGATCAATAATAATCTTAGGTAATAGATCAATGCTACATACGTTGAGTTTCGAACCAATGTCAACGAGAGTATGTCTAATGCCAATATTATTAATATTAACTATAATCATTAGAGGATTTGCTTGCTTATGTACTTCCAAAGGTGGGAGTTCTCGGGGATAGAACGTAATATTTGATGAATCCGCATGAATATATGCCATCAACGCATCAACATCTATTGGCCCAGCCAAAGAAGGCAAGAGGATCTTTTGCAAGGCTTCTTGAAGCATACCTTGGTAAACTAGAGTAGGTTGAAGCAAGTCCCATAGTGAGATCTTAGTCAAGGTAACTTGAAGTTTCTCGACAAGAACGCAATCACTAGGTGCTTTAGTCGTAGGTTTAGGAGCTTGAGGAAGGCTTAGTTGTTTATTCATTCTAGTATCATAGGTACGGGCTATCGCTCTATAAGAGGGAGCCATAGAAGGATCAAGGGAATCACTATCAAATGGAACATCATCAATAGAACAAACCCTTTTAGAACAAGGACTAGCTAGAGTTACATAAATGACTGGTCTCTTAGGCCTTTGAGGAGCAGCAAAGACATAGATTACATTTACAGAATCATCACAACTTGTAGAACGATTATTCAAAGACATAGAATCAAATGTGGAAGGAGATTCATCATGCACTAATGCATCATCTCTAGAGGATAGTGCATTAGAATAGATAAGAAATTCATCATCCACAAATACGTCCCTAGAAGAGAGTGCATTGGAATGGGTAAGAGATTTGTCGTGCACCAATGCATCATCTCTAGAAGAGAGTGCATTGGGATGAAGGGTAGATTCGTCATTCACAAACGCATCATCTCTAGAAGAGAGTGCATTGGAATGAAGAGAAGGTAGAGTAATATTAAGAAAGTGTGTGCATGCATTTTTCCTACCTAAGAATGCAAATCTAACTATGAATGCAATATGAAAATACAAGACCACTCAATGATTGGGCTACGTTTAACACAATAAAAGAAATAATACAAAACAATGAAATATATATTTTACCTGCATTGTCCTTTGGTTGGCCCTTGATGTAGCTGGATGTGTGTGTGCTCCTTGGATGGAAATGGGATGAGAATGGATATAAAGTGAGTATGTGATGAAATGAGTGTTGGGAAATTGTTGCCTCAACATTCTAGTTTCCCTTGAAGACTTGGTCATTTTCTTGCCTTGGCAATTTTTGTGTTGTTCCTTGGTTTTGTCGAAGGTGGAACTGGGATGGAACCTGGCATTGAACTTTTGCTAAGTTTCGAGTTCTGTCCCCGTTCTCGTTCCGGCTCCGCTTCCTGTGTTCCTTTGTTCTGTCGGAGGCAGAACCAAGATGGAACCTGGCACTGGACTTTTTCCTTGCTCCTACTTTTTTTCCCACTCCGGCTCTGGCTCCGGTCTCCATAGTATGTGTTCTTGCTTCAGCTCTAGCTCTGGCTTTGGTCTCCGCAGTTTGTGTTCTAGCTCCGGCTCCGGTCTCATCGTTCTTGGCAAGTGGTTACTGCTATTCTGTGGACAATGAGCTTGCTCACCATGGTAGCGCGATGAGACCGCCTTCGGTTGGGTCTGGCGGTTACCGCCATATCGCAGTCGATGCTCGGTGTGGCCGTGGTGGTCGCGGCATGTCCATTGGCAATTAGCTCTGGCGGTTACCGCCATACTGTGGTCGGTGCTCGGTGTGACTGCAATGGCCGCGGTTAGACCGCTAACAGTCTACTGGGCAGTTACCGCCATACCGCGAGGCTTGTTGGTCTGGGTTGCGGTAGGAGCTCGGATGAGCTCGAGGCAGAATTTGACCGAGTTGGACTCAATGGCAGTGCGATAGACAAATGATAGGTTGGCTCATGGCGGGTTGTCTGCTTCTAGTTGGTCGAAGACAAAGGTGGGCCAGAGCTCAAAGGAGCTCGGATGGCTTACCGCCATACCGCGAGGCGAGTCAGTCTGGGCGGTGGTAGTGCGGTAGATGGCGGGGTGAGCTTAGGCAAGCTCACCGCCATACCATGACGGGTTATTTGAGCTCAGCGGTAGCACGGTGAAGGCAGAATGTGCTCAGGACTCAATTGACCGAGTTGGACCAATTTGATCGACAATCAGTAGCAATAGGCGAATGAAATGGTGACACGTGGATATTTAATTGAGATCCCATTAGCTAGAGAATTATTTATTGATTGCAATAGAGCTGAATTATTGATGGAAGGTTGATAGACACGTCTGGGCCGAGTTAATGATTGTGTGGCTCAATGCAGCTATATAAGTGATGCACGTTATCAGGGAATTATCGGGGCTTGCAAGTGGATAATTTATTATCCTATTGACTATTGCAGGCAAGGATGGGTTGAACAGTTATGCACATGGTGTAAGATTATAAATAATGTTGTGTACAGTTTGATATAGATGATGAGAGATATTAGAGAGAGGCTGAGAGTGTTCGAGTTGTTCAACAGTGAACACTTTGACTCTTGAATCTGATAAGATGTGAACCTATGAGGCCAAGAGGCTGGTTGTGACAGTCATTTGAGAGGAGCTGAAGGGAATCTACATGGTATGTCATGAGGACATTGTAACTATGTGATGATTCCATTTCTGTGTTTCCAATATTCTTTCTCCAGATGAACGAGATGTAATATCATGAAGAGCATAGCTCTGTGTTTGTATTGTAACCTTTTTTGTTACTGAATAATACAAGTGAGTTGAATATTTTGGAGGTGGGGTTTTTTACCTGAAAAGGTTTTCCCCATGTATATCTGTGTGTTCATAGTTTTGTCTTTCATGGTTATCTGTTTGTGTTGAATATGTTATTTGTTTGCATCCACTTCTCTTAGAGGATCAATGGGGGGATCAACTGTGCCTGTTTCCACTTTATGGCATGGTTGGTTGTGTCATTGTTGTGATTTTGGATTGAAATCACCAAGGCACTGTTGTCTTAGATGCATAACTTGATGAAAAACCGAATTTGTATCCCCAACAAGTGGTATCAGAGCTAGTAGCTTGTTGCTCGTGATACCAACAAGTGGTATCAAAGCATGTTTAAGGGAGGTCGAGGCTTGATGATGCCAACCAGTGGTATCAAAGTATTCTCCTGGTTGCTGAAGTTCTGGGTTTTCTCCTGTGAAGATTTCTTAGCTTGGCAAGCTTGAGGAAGTCTGGAGAAATCAGTTGGTGATTGATCCTTCGATGAGTGGAAGTGTGTGCTTCATTGAAACACACAATTTTGAAAGACGTTGGAGATGATTGGAGTTGGTCATGTTGTGGCAACATGGTCTGAGGCTCCTAGCTCACAACAAAGTTCCTGATGCAAAGGGCGTGAGGTGTTTTCATGGCTGAGTTGCAGCAAAGCATGGTGTTCATATTGGGTTTCTATGTGAGAGGCTCCCTAGCAATATGGGTTTGCTTATGTTGTTGTTTCGACCATGGAAATGGTGTGTTTGTGCTAGGTGTTCTGACTTAGCACTGAAGGCATTTGCTCTGCTACTCTGTTTGCATGGAGGCTATGAAGTGACCTTGGTGGTCTACAACTTCTGGATAGCCTGGCTCTCTCGTTTGCTTGTGCATGATTGTGGCATTGGAACTGGTCTGAAATGGACCTGTTGTTCATGTTGTTCATGTGTGCCTGTTTCTTGCACTTGCATGGTTCAGATTCATGTCGTTGGCTCTGGAGGTTTTGTGTAGATTTTCCTAAAAATTCTATGACGCATGTTTATGTTTCTTTTCATTGTTCTGGTTAAATGTGATGGTTGTGTGCAGACTCTTGAGTTGTCCAAATAAGTAGTGAATATGGAGATGCGTGGGTGTTTTATAAACACTGTGGTTTTGCAGGTTTTACACAGTCTAGGAAAACTTGTGTTGTGTGGAGTTGTTGTCTGCTATTTTTAAGATCATGGTTTGGGGTGTGATTGGATGAGATAGTTGCAGTTCAACTGGACTTGAGGAGGGTTTCTTCTCTGCATAAGAGTGTTGGTATGTGTTTTTTCTTTTAGCATTCTTGTGGTGTTGCTTGGTGGTTACCTAGACTTTGGTGCTTGAGTTGTGGACATGTCTGGAAAATCGGATCTGTTGTTGATCTAGTGTTTGAGTCATGCTTGTCTGCTTTGGTTGTTCTCTTTGATTATCTTAGTTTTGCAATTTTCAGTGCAATAATAAATTTGCAGGTTTCGTTTGGTTGTATCCACGAGTTGTGCAATGTTGTGGGTTGTCTTTACCTACATGTTTGTTGTGAGACAACTCAGAAGTGGATTGTCAATATCCACGAGGTTGTGATTGTGTGGTGCAGATTTGTTAGCTGACCTTATTTGTGGTAACTTGTGCATTGGCGTGGTTGTTTTGAGATGAGAGGAGGAATGGCGTTTGAGTACCTGAATAGTCAGTAATGGGGACCTAAAGCATGTGGATCACAGTGTCATGGAGAGTTGGGTACACTGGCATAGTGTAAGCTTTTGACAGTGATGGAGTGATCAGTCATGGTGCTTGGAGAGCTCAATGTCACAGTTCAATGGGAGCTTTAGCAGTGACTGTGGATTCATCACTTGGTGATGAATGATTTTCTTTGGTGTTGCAGAATTTGCATCTGCATGTTCACTATTTGAAGATGTACAACATCTTAGAGCCATGGAGGACTCTGGTAGTCTTTGGCTGAGATGTTGGTGGTGCTTGACAGGTGATGTTGGTTTAGATTTTGTTTGTTTTATGTCATGTTATACTCTTGCTTGTGCATTAGAGTTTTGGCATGTTGTTTTTCTCTTGAGACCATGGATAGTTCACTTGAAGCATGGTATCTCCTAAGGGGATGTGTAGATCATGGTGTCATGATAAGTTTTTTGAAGCTTTGACAGTGGTCTAGGGTTTATCTATGTTTTGAGTGCATTGGTCTTATGTTGGAGGACTTCGTGTTTATTGCAGTAGTGCAGTTTGGAGTTAGCATGAGATGACAGGTTGTTGATACTCATGGGTGCATGGAGAATAAGGTGAGGCTGGAATTATTTTGGGAATGTTGTTGTTATAGCTGAAAGTCTGAGTAACCTGCACCTTGGTTGAATGTGAATTCAACAGAGACCCTGAAGGAGAATGCTCTTAGGTAAGTCACGGTGACTTGTATATCTTGGATGAGCATATTTTCTTTTCTCCTTGGTCTGCTTGGCAATGTTCCTGTGAAAGGTATTTGCCCATTATACTTTTCAGGTGTGTTATGCTTTATCTTTCACGGATATGAATCTTGAGTTTTTTTAGATTCTGGAGGATTCATAATGGAAGATGGATAGCATTGTGTATCTCCTTGTCCTTTTGAGGACTGATAGGAGATGGTTATATGGGTAAGTCCGGTCTTCTTTGAGGTGCTTACATCCATGGTTTTGTTGGATGTTGTTAAGGCTTTCCCTTTGGGATGTGAGGAAGATCATTTTTGTCACAGCTTGCATGTAGAAATGTGTGTAGAAGGTGGCTACATGGTTTGATTTGCAGTTTCTCTCTAATTTGGTCTTGTTCTTCCTGATTGTTCTTTTGACTTTAGATGTGAGTTGCCTGTGTGGTACCGAGTTGGTCACATTTTGTGTTCATGTGTTGTCATTTGGGTGATGACACGAAGGTGCCTATGCTTCTTTCTTCAGTCAGGTTTGGAGGATTTTGGAAGAACTGTGGAAGACAATTGAGAGAAACATCTTTTGTAGTAGGTGCTTGCAGATCAGTATGGGTGTTCCTTGGAACTACATGGTTACATTTATTTGTGTAGGGTTTTGTGGACTTGTTATGCCTAGATCATGTGTGATGGTGCTTTGGTTGCATTCATTTGGACAGTACCCTTGCAGTGGGAGTGCCTGGACGTGTTTGGTCTTTTAACTGGTTGACACAGGGTGCTTGGTTGCTACTGAGATGGGTGGTTTTATGATGGCATGAGTCTGCTGGTGGTGGTCATACCTTTGAGGTATGGTTGATTGGATGGTTTAGCATGAGTTATGGGTGTTGGTTTTCAATCATGTGGTTTGATCAGTTGGATGGAAGGCAGTCATTTTTATGGTTGTTGTTCTAGCTGGTTGGTTTCTTGTTCTAGAGAATGGTTTTGGTGTTCGCATTGTGTTTTGCTAATGTTATTTTGGTGTCTTTGCTGCCTGGAGGATTAAATGTTTGTATTTCAGAGATTGGTTCATATACGCCTTGGCTTGCTCCTTTTCCTGTGTTGGATGTTTGGAGTTGTAGCTTGAGATGGTGGACATTTTTGATGTCATTGCAGGGGTCTTAGTTGGAGCATGATGCATGGTTTTTGTCCTTGTTCGGATATTGGGAGGAAGCCTGAATGTCTTCGTCAAGTGGGAGATTATTGGGAAATTGTTGCCTCAACATTTTGGCTTCCTTTGAAGACTTGGTCGTTTTCTTGCCTTGGCAATTTTTGTGTTGTTCCTTGGTTCTGTCGAAGGTGGAACCGGGATGGAACCTAGCATTGAACTTTTGTTAAGTTTCGGGTTCTGTCCACGTTCCCGTTCCGGCTTCGTCCCATGTTCCTTTGTTCTATCAGAAGCAGAACCGAGATGGAACCTAGTACTGGACTTTTGCCTTGCTCCTACTTTTGTTCCCACTCCGACTCCGGCTCTGGTCTCCACTGTATGTATTCTCGCTCCGACTCTGGGTCTCCACAGCATGTTGTCTCGCTTCGGCTCCAGCTCTGGCTTCGGTCTTCGTAGTCTGTGTTCTCGCTCCAGCTCTGGTCTCATCATTCTTGGCAAGTGGTTACCATTGTACTATGGATGGTGAGCTTGCTCACCGCGGTAGCGCGGTGAGACCGCCTGCGGTCGGGTCTGGCGGTTATCGCCATACCGCGGTCGGTGCTTGGTGTGACCGTGGTGGCCGCAATATGTCAACTCATGGTTAGTGTTGGCAGTTACCGCCATATCGCGATCAGTGCTCGTTGTAACTGTGGTGGTCGCGGTAAGACCGTTGACGGTTTGTTGGGCGATTACCGCCATACCGTGAGGCATGTTGGTCTAGGTTGTAGTAGCGTGGTAGGAGCTCGGATGAGCTCGGGGTAGAGTTTGACCGAGTTGGACTCGGTGGCAGTGCGATAGGCGAATGTCAGGTTGGTTCATGGCAGGTTGTTTGCTTCTGGTTGGCCGAAGACAAAGGTGGGCTAGAGATCGAAGGAGCTCGGATGGCTTATCACCATACCGTGAGGTGAGTCGGTTTGGGTGGCAGTAGTGTGGTAGATGGTGGGGTGAGCTCGGGCGAGCTCACTGCCATACTGTGATGGGGTTGTTTGAGCTCGGTGGTAACGCGGTGAAGGCAAAATGTGCTCGAGACTCGGTTGACCGAGTTGGACCAATTTGACCGACAGTCAACAATGATAGGCGAATGAAATGGCGACACGTGGATAGTTCTTTGAGATCCCATTTGCCAGAGAGTTATTTCCTGATTGCGATAGAGCTGAATTATTGATGGAAGGTTGACAAACGCGTCTGGGCCGAGTTAATGATTGTATGGCTCTATGCAGCTATATAAGCGATGCAAGTTATCAGGGAATCGTTGGGGCTTGCAGGTGGATAATTTATTATCATGTTGACCATTGCAGGTAGGGATGGGTTGAATAGGTATGCACATGGTGTAAGATTATAAATAATGTTATGTGCAGTTCGAGATAGATGATGAGCGATATTAGAGAGAGGCTGAGAGTGTTCGAGTTGTTCAACAGTGAACACTTTGACTCTCGAATAAGATGTGAACTTGTGAGGCCAAGAGGCTGGGTTGGCCATGAGGCTGGTTGTGACAATTATTTGAGAGGAGCTAAAGGGAATCTACATGGTATGTCATGAGGACATTGTAACTATATGATGATTCCATTTATGTGTTTCCAGTATTCTTTCTCCGGATGAACAAGCTGCAATATTCTGAAGAGCATAGCTTTGTGTTTGTATTGTAACCTTTTTTGTTACTGAATAATATAAGTGAGTTGAACGTTTTGGAGGTGGGGTTTTTTACCTGAAAAGGTTTTCCCCACGTATATATGTATTTTCATAGTTTTGTCTTTCATGGTTATCTGTTTATGTTGAATCTGTTATTTGTTTGCATCCACTTCTCTCAGAGGATCAATGGGGGATCAACTGTGCCTGTTTCCGCTTTATGGCATGGTTGTTGTGTCTTTGTTGTGATTCTGGATTGAAATCACTAAGACACCGTTGTCTTAGATGCATATCTTGATGATAGACTGAATTCATATCCCCAACAATGAGTAATATGAATGCAAAGAAAAATGAGCTAATGTAAGTTCTAAAATGGCTTGAAAATGGCTTGGCAATTCAAGAGCATAAGGGTGCTAAAATTCTTAAGATCTCTAGATCTCTTAATGAAGGATTGAGCCACCATGGCCAAGATGGAGGGCTATGGTGAGTTGAGGACTCACAAGCCCTGACATCTTAACATGTGGAGGATGAATTGTCCAAGGGGTAAGGTGAGATGGACAAGGTACAAATGATGTGGAGGAAGGACAAGTACTTTGCAAGTACCTTGGGGGATGAGAGGATTTCCTCAAAAAAGAACGTCCTATCCCCAAATGAAGGTGAAAGTGATATATGAGGAATTTTAGTATTTATCAAAAAATCCTCATGGATAAGAAAGAATTGGTTGGATAAATAAATGTGAATATTTAATTCACATGATTGGAGGTGATAAGTTGGTTGTGATAATAAATATGAATTTTAAATTCATATGATAAGCACCTTATGGATAAGAGGAGGTTTTTATTGAGGAGGCTGAAAAGTACCTTGTGGATAAAACAAGGCCCTTATAATGGAAGGTTCTTGGCTTTCATGTGACTTGATATGACATTTCAATGATCACATGGGGAATAGGAGTTTCTTTGGAGAAATCAAAAGTGAATTTTAAATTCACATGGGGAAGAGGGAGATTCTTGGAGGAATAAAAATGAATTTTAATTCACATGGGGAAGACAAAAAGGAATTAAATATTCCTTAGGGAATGAGAGAGTTGACCAAAGGGGGATTGATTAGACTAACTAATCACTAATTAGAAGGCAATAAGTGGCTAACAAAGATTAAGATCCAACTTGCAAAAGTTGTAGGATGTGACACATCCTAATTAGGGATTAGTCATGTGCACATCCCTAATGATGGGATTAGGAGATGGATTAGGATTAAGAAAAAGGATGTGACATGTGAGGAATTTATTTAATTCATTTGATGAAAAGGAGAGTAAAGGGGGTTAAGGTATTTAATCATTAACTAAATACCTTAGGGATTAAAGAGGGATTAAGGGTATTAATTAGATAATAGCAATATTACCTAATTAACACGAATAAGAGGATGTTTAGACGAAAAGGGATAAATTTGGACAAATGTAAGTGTCCAAATTTGGATGTCTACATAAAGGTATCAATGATTTCATCTTCTTGCAACAAGATATCCTCTGAAGGAAGAGGACTCTCATGAGAAGGATCAAAGATACAAAGTGACATGGTCAAAGCCAAGTCACTATCACATGCATGAAATGTAATATCATTAACATTTTGAACAAAATTAGATACATAACTAATGAAAGAAGATATTGAATTCATTACGTTTTTTTTTATATTTTCTATGTTCTAGTAATTTTCATTTCCAGTGGTCTTCAAAGTGGAATTTGAGGTTGGAACTTGTGTCGGTTCGTAAAATTCGACTACCGAAGGCTCTAGTATTTAGGGACTAAACTAATTCTCTAAGAGACCTTTCCAATAGTGCAAACGGTTCTAAATTCTGAGCACCGAGTCAAAAGTTATGACCCCACCAAGTAGGGGTAAATAAATTACTAGTTTTTGAAAAAGACGTTCTTCATGTCGGGTTCACCAAAATGTAGAGAAGGGGGATTCGCTACTCATGAGTTCTCTTCATTCAGAGAGCCTCACAGGTAAAATTTCTCTAAACTACCTCAAAGGACAATGGCGAGAGTTCTAGAATCAGAAAGAGTAGGTCACAGAGATTCTTTGGACCAACCAACAAGCTCTCGACTGAAGGACATCAGAGTAGAACACGGATGACAACACTGTGCGCTGGTGTCCTAGAGGTGCGTTGGCATCTCATATGAATAAAGAGCAGGTTTATCTTAGAGAATGACAAAGTGAATGCTTCTACTCTAATTTTTGAGAACTTCTAGAATTTGAGAAAGTTGAAATAGATTGAAATAGAGATAATAAAGACAAGGAGAAGAAGGGAAATGAAATGCTTACAACCGTGCGAATGATGAAGCCTCTAGCTCATGAATGTCTTCAATTCTTGCACACAAGAGAGAAAGAGAGAAATTTTTGGGGTTGTATAGGGGTTTGCCTCAGTCAAACCCTTGTTTTGGTGTTCCCACCTCCACGGACAACCAGATAGAAAGAGATAAAAGTAGGAAATGAAGTAAAGCACACAAAAACACTACAAAAAAGTGTTATGCTACTCAACCAAATAATAGAAGAGAGGAGTGAAAGCTTAAAACCTCTGCCCAAAGCGCTCAAGGCTAGTGGGGGAGAAAATGAGAGGAACTCAAGCCTCTGCTGCAATGGTGTTTGTTCTACACTTGCTCTACTGAAGTGATGGAGTGTTGATGTTGTTGCTATGAAGTGTAAAGTGTTTCTTGAGAGTGAAGAGATAGTGAAGAAGCTTCTTAGAGCTTGTGAAGAGATTGTGAAAGGACAAGTGAATGAAGAAGAGTCTAGAGGTCTTGGAGAGATATGAGATAGACAAATGAATGAAGGAGAGGTGAATTTGAAGGGAAGAGATGAAGGAAACGACCACATTCGGGTCGATTGGCTGAAGAGGGTGTTACAAGTCAACTCCCAATGGGAAATGTAACACTTCTGCAAACTCTAGTTGCAGGAATCTGTCAAAAACGTCTACGCACTACATGGATGTCTATGCGTCGCGTGGGCGTCCTTGATAGTAACGCCTCTACTGACATTCAAAATAGGTGCCAAGTGGATGGGAGGTAGCGAGCTTATGTGGAATTAAGCCTTTGAATTTGGTTTTCTAAAGTGAAGAAGGGTGAAAGGAGAATTTACATTAGGGGTGCAAATTCATGCATATACAAATACATATGTATATGTAGTATATGAGTATATACATACATACATATATATATATATATATATATATATTAACTTACAAGTATGTATTGATGAAAAGGATATGCCCATACTATTATGTTAATATATATACATATACACACACACATACATTAATATATGAAAGTGTATTCGTTTGTCGACTAATGTGTTATATAAACTTGTGGATCGAGATATATATAATATACATATAAATCTATATACATATATATGTTAGAGTAAAGGTTTTAACTTAATTATGTTGATTAAGTTACTTTTATTCCCTTCTTAAGATTTCACGTTAGTTTGCATAAAGTGACATTTAATAATTATATTAATTATTAAATGTTATCCTATTAGGGCTTCTATTAGGGTTTTTCCTATTAGGGTTTTATTAGGGTTTGCATGATCTCCTTTTTATAAGGATTGATCCCATTGTATTTCATATCAATTCATTCTCTCATTCTCTCTGATATATACATTTTCAGTTTTCAGAGAACCCTTGCTTGTTTTTCTCCATCTCTTCTTTTGTGATAGGTTATTTGCATGCAAGTGATCTTTGGGGTTTGTGGTGTTGTATTTTCTCAACTCCTACATGGTATCAGAGCTCCAGACCTGCTGCTTCCTGTTCTTGTTTTGAAGATTTTTGGAGCTTCAAGGGTTTGGGGTTTGTTTTCTTGATCTAGGGCATACCTGCAATTTTGAAGCATTTTCAACTCAAACAGATTTTGCCATTGCGTCCGCAGTGGTCCAAAACCTCTAAATCGACTGTTCATTCGTCCATTTTGGACAAAGTCAAAGTTTGAGGCAAAAATTTTTTACAGTTCGGCCGTACGGCTGTCCGTCTTCTGGTAAAAAAAATTTCTTTTTTTTTTCGTCATTTTTTTATTTCAAAAAAATTACTGTCATGTTTTTTTTTACTTTTAAAAAAAATAAAAAAATTTCGAAAAATAAAATAAAAAGCAAATTTTGCAGTTCAAAGGCTTGCAGGCCTTGTATGAGGGTACCCGCAGGTACCTGCGTACTTGCGGGCCCTTAGGTACGCTAGCAGACCGACGGATTGACAGTACCGCCATCGGCGGTACACTGCCACCCGCAGGTGGCGGCCCTTGCCTGCCCTAAAAAAAAAAAAAAATTATTAATTTTTTTTAACAAAAGAATTAACTTTTGTAAAGTTTTTTAATTTTTTTTTTAATTTAAAAAACATTTTTTTCCAAAATAAGTCCAATCGCACATTTACGGTGATGGCCGTTTGGCCGTCAAATTTAACCCAGTCTTTTTGCTGCGACAGTCGTATGACCGTCAAATTTAATGCAGTGCTAGCTTTTTTCCCTCTTTGGAGCTGTTTTATTCCAGAGGCCGTAACTTGGGCATACAATATCATTTTTTGGCAAATGAGATATCGTCGGAAAACTGGTTTTCTCATTTTTTCAGTGGTGTGGGTCTCATCACTTCTTTTTTTTCCGTTGGTGCATTCTATAGCCAGTTGAAGATAAAGGGGCTATTTTCAGTCTCAAGCTCATAACTTTTGATCCGTTTATCTGTTTTTTGCAATCTCAACGGCGTTAGAACTGTATTTCAAAGCTCTTCAGTTTCATCCATGCAATTTTTCTAGATTTCACTGCAAGTATATTTTATTCAGTTATTTGTGTTTTCACATTCTGCTGGATTACCTGGACATATTTGCTCTTGGAAACTTTTTGTTTGCATGGGATGCTTTGTTTTTGGCTGTTCTTCATGTATTTCCAACATTTTGTCTTTTGAGGACATTTTGGGCATCATTTGTAAGCAATCTTTATGTAAACGCACTGAGATAAAGTGCCACACTATTGTACATGCATTTTTTGGGGATCTTGCACATAAGGATGTGCCATATTTTGTACTCACACTGTTATTACAAAATGTCATGAGGGGTTGTGTAGTTTTCCTTTGTTTTGCCATCACATCTTTGTCCGATGAGTGTCCCTCCACGATGACAGTGAATCCATACCATGGGGGGTTGTGTAGTTTGTCTTTGTTTGCCATCACACCTTTTTCCAGTGAGTGTCCCTCCACGACAACCATGGTTCCATATGATTCCAGCCTCATGCATGTGTGGTTTGTTTTGCACACCACTTTTTTAGTTGCAGGTGCTTTCTTGTGCACTTTCAAATGTTGTTTCTTCTCCTTCATGCACTACAGGGTGTTTCACATCATTTCAGTGGATCTGTCAGGCTCTCCCAGTTCATAATTATGGGGGGGTATTATACTGTTCGTGCTAATTCTTCCTTGGTTTCACCTTGGAAGGAATCTTCCATTCTCAGTTGATCAGTGTTTCAGACTATTGGTTCTTGTGCCATCTGTATCTTTGTTCCAGGTGTTTTCCTTTGTTTGCCATCTGATTCGAGTAATGTCGTATGGGCACTTATGCAGATTGTTGTCTTCTTTTTCCTGATCATGCTATCTTTAGCGGAGGTTCTTCAGCACCATAATAGTCATCTTTCGACAGTTGTTTGCAGCTTCTTCTGCTTCAGTGATGTTCTTCTTCTTGGCTTTTTGCATCTCTTTTTGGAGTAGAGATTTTTCCCATGAGGTTTTCTCTATTTGTCCATTTTATAGAGATTTGGTTGTATTCGGGTACCTGATCTGGCCTAGTTGTCGGGACCCATGTTTGCCTTCTTGCATTGTAGTTACCTTTGTTTTTTTGCATTTGTTTGTAGCTGCACTATTGCTCATCTTAAGGGGGGGTGTTAGAGTAAAGGTTTTAACTTAATTATGTTGATTAAGTTACCTTTATTCCTTTCTTAAGATTTCACGTTAGCTTGCATAAAGTGACATTTAATAGTTATATTAATTATTAAATGTTATCCTATTAGGGCTTCTGTTTAGGGTTTTTCCTATTAGGGTTTTATTAGGGTTTGCATGATCTCCTTTTTATAAGGATTGATCCCAATGTATTTCATATCAATTAATTCTCTCATTCTCTCTGATATATACATTTTCAGTTTTCAGAGAAACCTTGCTTGTTTGTCTCCATCTCTTCTTTTGTGACAGGTTATTTGCATGCAAGTGATCTTCGGGGTTTGTGGTGTTGTATTTTCTCAACTCCTACAATATAAACACATATATATTATATATATAATCATTATGTATATATGATAATGATAACATTAGATTATGTAACCAGCGCATAGCATTTTAAACATAGCTTATGCTATGTATTGCAAACAACATAGTAATTAAGAGAAAAGTGCTAAGTTAAAGCAATGCATACATATAAATATATATACACACACATATATATAGACACTTGTATATTATATATATAATCATTATGTATATATGATAATGATAACATTGGATTATTTAACCAATGCATAGCATTTTAAACATAGCTTATGCTATGTATTGTGCGCAACATAGTAATGAAGAGAAAGGTGCTAAGTTAAAGTAGCGCATACATTATAAGTGAATGCTTAAAACATTTAAGTGTTGTATAAAGTGATATGGATGATGTTATATGTAAGCGCTTAGCTATTAATACTTTCCAATGTGTAAACTTGGTTGCCAAGACTTTGTCAAAGAAAAACAAGAGTAAATGATCATGCACAACAAAGTGTCGACCAAGTGAGATAAAAAAACATCGACCCATGTAATATGGTGCAAATGATATAATGTGGCACCAACTAAAAAATGCATGAATCGAGTAGAATTTCATTTCTCAATATGAATTATCAGAATTTGAAGCATTTGAAAATAAGTGGAAATGGTCATGAGTGCAGCTATCTATGTAAGTCAACCTGTAGTCTAAAACATATATCTTGCATTTCTGATTATCTTTCTTGTTGTTCATTTGTGAAGTGCGACTCATTCACCTTGACTGCATATGTGTTTGTCGTGCAACGAATTTAGTTGCCACCTTTTCTTTTGATTTTTGAGTCGAACCTCTTGAGCTGAGAAGTTTCATCCTTGATACCTTGTTTCCAACCTTTTGTTATTGATCTTTGTGTATAAATAGAGATGCTCTCAACCTCAATAGGGACGCATATTTTTTGTATTCAAGTTGTGATTTTCTAAGTGATTGTAATATAAATTTCTGAGTTGTGAGAGATATTCGAGAGATAGATTTTGGAGGAAAGTGAGAAGGTTTATTTGGGAAATTTGCATACTGAATTGAGGGAAGGTTGAGGTAGGAATCCAGTTTGATCAATTGGAGCATTGCATAAATAGGAATGTTGGTTTCTTCTCTTTTATTATTTTATGTTTGAAATGATTGTGTGATTGTTTTATTTAGAGGATTATTTCATCTTCTATAGGACAAGATTTCTATATTCTTAAGTGAAATGGAAATATTGCTTGTTGTGCTTAGTGTAAAGATATACATTATTTGAAGTGTTTGTACATATTTTATATTAAGGAATGGGAGGATATAGCGGGAATAAATACTATATTTGGGATATAGCTTTCATAGCTAATGTTTAAACTAGTTGAGTCTTAGAGTTACTATGATTTACTTAGTAGAAGATATAGTTAAACATAGAGGTAATAGATTATTCCTAGGGTTGGGATAATCCAATGCAGGGGATAGCCTATGCATAGATTATGAATGGTCAATACAAATCTAGGAATGTGGGTGAGATATATGATGTCCACTTGAAGTACAGGGTGATGAACACATTGGCCAAAGTAGTGTAATTAGTTGCCACTTTTTACACTGTCAGTCATTGTGATCTAGGTTTACATAATAGGCAGAGGAATTTCATATATGTAGGTTGTAGCCACTATGTGACAGATCTAGATATGTAGGACACAACACCGAGCTCAGGAAAGGTCAATATTTATTATGAGGTTACCAAACCAATCTCTTTGTCAAAGGGTAGGTCCATCTATTAGTTTCATAGTTGTGTGGTGGACCACAGTTAGTCCAAGGTTGACAAAAAAGTGCTTGAGTGATGCTTCTCCTCATTAGTAGGCGGCCAAGATTTGGATGGGGATTTCCAAGACTATTCATTTATATTTTTCCCGTAAGCTCCGTGGAGCAATGTTTATGTATTTTACATCCATTATGATGGAAAGATTGTATGAAGAGAAATGATATCATATTATCATGTACTATGTAATCATTACTTTGGAAAGTTATAATACTTTGATTTAATGCAATGGAAAATTTTAGAAAGATATTATTTCAAATGTGCATGCTATATTTATAGTTTAAAAAAAAATATATTGCTCATAATATTTAGATGCTTAAACTATTTACTTGAGGTTAAAATGTAGGAAAGTTACTATGTAGAGCAATGGGCATGTTACACTCATGCTAAGCCATCATCATACAAGGTTGTTAGATCTCATGAAGCTCATCTACGTGATAGTAACTTGAGTGCTCAAAAAGATAACAAACATAAAACCTCAGTTGGCAATTCTTCTATGTGATAGTGGAGATTTTTAAATTATACTTCTACTCTTGTTGATCCCACAAAGTAGAAGCATAACCATGAAGTCAAGCATAGTGTAAAATTGAGTATTTGTGTTTCTTTGATAAGATTAGACATGATAAAGCACTAATAAATAGCCAATAATTAAGCCTCTACCTCGATTCCCTCGATGAAACATTCGAAATTTGGTGGATAAAGATGAAGAAGCCCCCTCATATGATCAATCAGCACACAAACACCACCACCCACTTGTATAGCCTTTTGATGAGGCTTCTCCTATCTGAGTTGTTCCTCCACTCTATATCAGTATGGAATCTTATAATGCTCCCTCTATTGAAACTGGATAGATCACCATTCCCCAAAGATGACTAAGAATTAATTACATGTGCTTCATACTACCTATGGGAAAACAAGTAGCTCTTATAGCAATCCCATTATCTATTGGATACCAATACCTTCCTTGAGATGCATGCCTCATTATTAGTGTCTCCTCTCTTAGGATCTATGGAGAATCTTAATTATGACCTCCCTAATGAGTTTGCAATAATTGGACTTTGATAACAAATGTTATGTCCCAAGTTTTTACTCAAAATATTAGCAATAAAAAATGGACAAACAAATTTTCATAACATAAATCCACCACCAACATGTCACATTACATCCCTTTGTACTTGAGAAGCTATAAAAGAGCATAACACTCAAGATATGCAATGCCAAATACACTAAGTAGAGTACACAAGTAGGTGTATTTATCATGTCATGTGACAAATTCATCATGACAATCATATGACAGGATAGAGTTTCCTCTATGATGAAAATAAAACACTACTCCACAATCTTGTTCTCTTACAAACACAAGGATTAGAATATGAGCAATAAATTTCTTGATTAAACTACCCAAGATTAGGCAACCAACATCTAAGAAAACCTATAAAAATTATGAACCAACATCTAAGAGGTTGCAAGTGTTTCTCTTATGTAATTTAGGAATAAAAATTAGAGACTGACATGGCAAAGATAGTTGTAATATCAATTTTGAGGAAAAGAACCATAGGAGGCTAGGCCTTGGACCATGGGAAAAAGAAGGATAAAGAAAGGGCTGAAATAACCTAGAAAACATAATAGGGGAGATAGACACCAAAGTGAATCCAAAACATGATACAAAATTGTAAGGGTATACAATTTATGCCATTACAATTACATATATAAATAACAACCAAAATAAAAGTTATTAAGTGTTTATGCAAGCTAAGAGCAAGTTGTGAATTGAAGTGTTGAGTTTTAATTACTTATATTAACAAAGTAAGTAGTGATAGATTTATTTTTTTATGAATAGGCATGTATCTATATTAATTAAAATGATAGAAATACATATTCACAAAAAAAGGTGGGTGGTAAAAAGGCACACTTCGAGAGTCATATGGGCAGAGCCTAGAAGTCCAAATCACATGGGCCAAGCTCAGAAAGAAGTAAACATAATAAACAAGAAAATAAAAATGGCCATCATGCGGCTAGAGCAGTGCCAACATTGGGAAGAGGGTCCCTATCATTCAGTTGTTTTCCCCATACATCAGCGAGGTTTGGAGTGACTTCAAAAGGACCCTAGCCATCGTCATCTTCTTTTCCTTTATCTTTCTCATTCTCCTCGCATCTGGGCAAGATTTCCAAGTTCAACCATGGGAGCCACTTCACATAATCCAGCCAACTAGAGCTTCCACTCAGAGTAGTATCAGAGGGCCACCCAGAGGAGCCACCGCCGCCCCTGCCACCCCTCCAAAGGGCCACCCTAGGTTAGTTTGCAGAGGAGGAGAATGCGATCATCATGGAGGGTGGGATCCATGACAAGGAGAAGCCTAAAAGCGAGGGTGAGCAAAGCCACTCCATCATCAACCCCGTGAAGGCAATCTATCATGGGAAGAGGTAGGCATAGGGTTCACCTGAGCCAAAGTACAAGGGGCATTGCCCCAGTGGTCCAAGAGCTCTTGTAGGTGAGAGACTTCAAGCACAAATTTATTTGTTTGCACTTGTATCTACAAAAGAAAATTAGAACAAATAATTGCTTTAGAGTATAGAGAAACATATTTATCAATCTGGTTGTGAGAAAATATGCAGACATTTCCATCTTTCCAAATACTAAAGAGGATTTCCACCCCGAAAGTGTCCCAAATCTGGGTATACTTAGCAAGAAACCTAGGAGAATCATATGCTAGGAAAATGACTCTGGACTAAATGGCTGAAAGAATTCATGAATCCAATTTCACAACTCTTGAGCTCTGGTACAAAACCATAAAATATGCTTAAACATCTCAGCCTGCCCACATAAAAGGCAACGAGGGTCCTGAACCCCCAAGTAGAAAATCTAAGACCCCGTAGGTAAACCTTGGAAAAGAATACACCAAGAAAAGTGGGAGAGCTTTGGCTCAACACTTGTAGACCAAGTGGCAGAGAACCTTTTATGCCAAATAGACACAAAAGACTGGAGATGCCACCGTGGGTTCAAATTGTCAATCATAAGAAAATAAGGTGAAAGCCACAGATAACCAAGCCTAGGCTTGTAGTTCCTGAAAGGGGTGTCTAGGTACCACTTCTAGTTCTTCCACCAGGGCTTGGTGGCACGAATACCCACCGTATGAAGCATATCAGCCATAATGGCATTCACTAAACCAACATAAGTATCACGATCCTAGTTTTGAAGTCTATATTGAGCACACAAATCCTCCCATGGTATAATATGCATTGTGGGTCTGTGAAACACATGTTGCAAGATCTGGATACCTTTCTTGTGAAATCTTAAGGCCTTAAGCCAAGGTGACTTGGCCATTAGTTGACCATTACTAGAAAAAAGGGGTGACCACCACACATTTTGTTGATTGAGCGAAAGCCCATCACGGAAACCAGAGCCAAGGCTTAACAACTTCCTAGGCTTTTCAAATACTCTAGCCATGAAAGTTCCCACAATCTGGGTTGGTTCCCTCATTATCAGAAGGGTTTGAAAACCAATCCCCTTCTAGGTTGGTTTGTGTGCAAGAAAGTTGGACTAAATGTAATTCCTAAGGAGAATTTTCTAGGCCTCATCACTAGTAAGCACTTTGATTATCCATTTGAGACACATAGCAATCCTTTTTTGTTGAGTGAAAAGAAAGCTAAGCCCTCTGAAGTCTCTTGGAAAGCAAAAAAAATCCCAGGCTACTTGGTGAAACCCTCGCTGAGTCTCAGAAGAGTCCCAAAGAAATTTACACAATAAATTTTCAAGCTTAGCATAAGCAGCCTTTAAGGGGACCAACAAGAAGAATAATAGACATGCATAGCCACTAAAACCTTTGAGAAAATCTAGAATTTACCAACCAAAGTGAGAGAGGCTTGGTAATCCAGTAAGCTAGCTTCTACTCAATCCGAGAAATAACTGCTTGCCATAGATCCATGGGAGAGGCCTAGAAGGCAAAAGGAATGCCCAAAAATCAAAATATTTTCCCTAGACCAATCCATTTCCAACCATTGTGTTGAAACCATTGAGGAATAGGCAAAATAGATTATCTATAACATAAGTTTTTATGCCATTGAATGGTAGAGCCGAAGGCAAGGCAAAAAGTCTCAAGGCAATCCAGAGCCACTTTAACATTATTTTTCTGTTCCAGAAGAGTGAGAAAAGAGTCATATGCATAATGGCCATTAACTAGTTGAGTTGGCGAATTGGGTAAAGAAGTGCCTCTAACCCGCCTTCGGGAGACAGTATTAGCCAACAAGTAACCAAACCCTTTTGCAATAAGCACATAAAGTGAGGGGGTGAGTAGGCAACCCTGGCGGATAAAATGGAACAAACCAAAAGAAGGGGATTGGCGACCATTAATGGTGATGCAAGCAGAGGCGTTACAGAAAGGCATTTTCATAACTTGAATAAAATTAGGGCCAAACCATAAGGCGACCATTAATGGTGATGCAAGCAGAGGCATTAGAG
This sequence comes from Sequoiadendron giganteum, assembly GCA_007115665.2. Classification (NCBI taxonomy): domain Eukaryota; kingdom Viridiplantae; phylum Streptophyta; class Pinopsida; order Cupressales; family Cupressaceae; genus Sequoiadendron; species Sequoiadendron giganteum. Next base: position 622,570,877 of record CM021104.1, read on the forward strand.
AACAAAAGGCCATTTAATACGGTCATAAGCTTTGGCAAAGTCTCTTTTAATAAAATATCTTTTTGATTAGAGCGTCTAGCCCATTCCATGCATTCCCAAGCAATAATAATTTTATCCAAAATGAATTTGGATTTAATAAAATCAATTTTGTTTGGGCGCATAATCTGAGGCAAAAGATGGAGGATTTTCAAGACAAGATCTTTGGCAATGATTTTGTAAGAGACATTGAGGAGTGTGATGGGCCCCCAGTTGCAGATATCCTTGGGATCGCCAGGCTTAGGGATGAATTTAATATTCCCATTGTTGATTAGAGTGCGTAATGTTTTGGAATGAAAAGATTAAATATAAACCTTATGCAGATCATGCCCAATACAGTCCCAAAGGGCTTTGTAAAACTCACACATGAAGCCATCAATTTTTGGGGCTTTATCGTCTGCCATAGTGCAAACAACTTCCTTGAGGTCGTCAATTGTGAGCAATTTCTCACAAAAGGATTTTTGGGCTGAGGATAGCCTATTTGGCACAACAACCAGACAATCTTGGAGAGCTTGATGATGCTCTAGAGTATAATATTGGGTTGTAAACACTTGTTCATAATGCCTAACAAAGTCTTGGAGAATGTCAAACAACTTAGAGAGTATCGTGTTGCCTTCTTTGATCTTTTTGATACTAGGAAAAGAGCACACCTTGCACAAAGGGCCAAAAAAAATTTCTTTGGAGGCACGATCTCTGATTTTAAGCCAGTGCAAATTGGCCTTGATTTGCACCCCTCTGGCAGAATAACTATCACCAATTTGTTTTTTATACCTTAACTCTGCCACCCTGACCTGCAAGGGGAAAAAGGGCTAGCCGCTAGAGCCATGTGGCAAATAAGAGGTCTGTTGTGGTCACCTTATAGGACCTACGATGAAAGATGGCTAGTTGGTACCCATAAATGCAAAGAAACCTCACCATGCTAGTGATGGCATCATTCCACCAAGTAATCCACCCTGCATTATGAGGTAGCCTACACTCCAAATTCTAGACTGTATGAATGTGGGCTAGCATGGGTTGGTGATGTATTAAGGACATTATCATAAAGAATTGAGTCATGTTGGCACGAGGCTGCCTTAACTCTCATTCAATGCAAAATGATATGGGGAAATGGTCTGACAATGTCACATTCACAAACGAAATAACTAGAAGTGGTGAAGAGCTGGCAAAAGAGAAAAGAGATTGAGCTAAGATCATGGCATGATCAAGGCATTTAAATATCTTGTTAGAACTAGCCTGGTAGTTGCACCAAGTGTGCCAAAGAGATTGAGAATGGCAGCGACCAATATTGGGATCAAAGAGCCCAAATTTATTACGCATGTAGTACCATGCCTCTCTTTCGCTAGCTACCCATCGAAATGGCAGAGTACCATCCTTGTCGTATGCCATCTCAACCATATTAAAGTCCCCACACAACAACTAGGTAGAAACTAGCAATGAATTAGCAATCCAACACCAGAGAAGAGATCTTTCAACGACATCATTCGAGGCATAAACATTAATAATCCCAAAGGAATGATTATCAATGTGAAAAAGAATTTAGACAAGCTGATGTGTGGGGTCAGATCCATGATTGACCACACAAGCATGCCACCATGGGAAAATAAGGGTGACACCTCCACCATGTCCAACCTCATGTTCAGTACAAAACATTTTATTGGCTATACAGATAGAGCGACAAGCCGAAGCAAGCAAAAAACCAACAACTTTCACTTTCTAAAGGCAAAGAACATAAATACCATCATACTTCTGAAGAGTATACCTAATGGAATACTTCCTATTATACCTCGAACATTCCATGAGAGGAAATTCATTAATGAAACTCCTCTGTATCATGGAGTTCGACTCCTCATCCAAAGTGGAGAAGTGATTCTATAAGAATTCTGGCTAAAGGCCTAAGGCTAGGATAGATAATTTTTATTGCTAAGGTGTGAGAAAATCTTAATTGAGCTATAGAGTACAAAGTTACTATGAATTGAATGATCAAGATCATCTTGTTGGAGGAAGGAGTGAATAATTAATGAGAATAAATGGTAGCTCCAATATTAGTGGATGTAGAGCATAACCCTTAGTAGAAGTATATGAAATATCCAAGGAAGGTTGTGGAGGTGGAAACTAATAAGGACTTCTCAAATGTCCCAACATATGTGTTGTACTTAGAGGATGTACAAAATTACTTATATGCAACCCTATCGGAGATAGACCATTGGAATTTTGAAGATGCCAAGCTACTCCTTATGAGCTCTTCAATGAAATTACAAGCTTAACATAATATCCTCCATAATATAAAATAATTAAGGAGCCAAAACTTGACACTTGGGTATATTTTCTTAATTTTTGTGAAGAAAAACCATGGGTAAGACTAACAGTGAACTAAATTCATTTAGATATCATCTATTTGGACAAGCCTTATTAAATCACAAAGTAAGAAATCGAGGTGTTCATAGAGTTATATGACAAAGAAAGCTCTCAATAAAGGAAAAGGTCAAATAATTAGGTGACTTAATTAATTATTATTTTGATGGGTATAACCTATTAGTCAAGGATATCACAAACCCTGTTATATGGTACACTCTAATGGGAATTACATATAATATTTACTATATAAATAGGGAAATTTTCAATTAAAATCACTATTCATGTCATGTATGAGATTATTATCAATGCAAAGGAGTTTGATTTATGTGAAATGTTAAGAGAGAAGCTATTATAGAATATGAAGTGCACAAAATGAACAAAATACCAATTTAAATATATGCCCCCCTCATCATCTATCTCACTTTCTATTTTATGAGAATATTAATAGCATATATGGGGGTTTTGTTTGGACATATAACAACACAATGACATAAAAAATAAATGTCTACAAAAGGAGGTTCAAGTAGAAACATAATATAGAGAAATATATTGTGGTTTCTTAAAAAATATAGATTGAAATGAAGATCAAATTTTGTATGTCCTCAAAGATAGTACTTAAATATAAAAATGAAGACACATTCATTATAAATACAAATTTCATATATGTGGAGGTGGTAGACCCTTACACATAATCGGTACCATGACTACCATATGAGGTCATTGATGAATTAGTGAAAGGAAACATAAAAGCATTATTAACATTACCAAAGGATCCAAAGGAAGAAACATTTGACACCTATAATGAAAATGTAGAGAAAAATATGAAGAAGGATGCACATGATAAATTGAGAAGGGGATTTTGTTTATAATGTGTATGTCGAGTGGGAGTGCTACTAGCCTAACAAAAATGTACGAACAATTTTTTCTATCAAGGCAACGAAGAGAAAAGGAAAATAGCCTTGATTGCCTAGGAAAAGTTATGTAGAACCAAAGAGGATGGTGGACTTGGTTTCAAACACTTGGATCTATAAAACAAATCTCTTGGAGTGAATTTTGTATGGTTTATGCACAAAGAACCACAAAGTAAGTGGGAAAAAATCCTCCACCACAAGTATTTAAAAGATGGAGGCAATGGTGACATCTTAAATATCTCCAACCCGCCAGTTGGTTCCAAAATCTAGAACTTCATGCAGAAATGCAAAGGTATAGTCTGTGACTTTCTCTCTTGGTATGTTCATGATGGTGGAAAGGCATAGTTTTGGGAAGACTCATGGGCTGGTTTCTAAAGTTTGGATAGCATAATTAAAGTGGAGGAGGTCAAACACACACTAAAAATCCTTTGGGGTGACCAAGTTAAGGATTACATCATCCCAAATTCAAAAAAATTGGTACTAGATTAGAAATGGAGAGACTTCTCTGGCCTCAATTTACCACAGAGAGAAGTTCAAGCTCTCACTGAAGCATTGAAAAATAGAACACTGTCTTTGTGCGAAGGTTCTGACACTTTGATTTGGGCGGGAGCTACCGGGTAATTACAATGCAAGAGATGGATATAGGTTGTTGTACAAGGAGAGAAGCAGGATTATAGATAGTCTTCCCCTTCACTTGTGTTGGAGAAATGTCTATCTTCCCAAGGTAGGAACGTTTGCATGGGCAGAGATACAAAATAAAGTTTTGACAACATAACGGTTCCTCCACCTAGGATTTCAAGGCCCATCAAAATGTGTCTTGTACAAGCAAGTCGAAGAAACCTCCAACCACTTGTTTCTTGGTTGCCCGTTCGCGCAAGAATTTTGGTATTGGTTGTATGTGAAGCTTGGTTGGGTAGGGGCTATGCCAAATGATTTTTTCAATTGGTTTCGATCGTGGCCAACTCTGAAAAGAAGATCAATATATGGGGATGTATGGATTCTTAGCCCATCAATTGTAGTTCGGGAGTTGTGGAAAGAAATAAATAGGAGGTTGTTTCAAGATAAGAAAATGTGCCATGCCTCCCTAATCAAAAAAATTGAGGCAATCTTAGTGGAGACACTGAATACCAAGCTAGACCAGAGATCGGTCAAGGAGAAGGTTTTATCAAAATGAGACGCAAAGCTATGTGTTGTTTGGACCCCTCTCCAAATCCTGACTTGGTAGGAAGCAATGGTATTGGGACTCAACAAGCCCAAACATTAGTAGCATGGTCTCCCCCTCCAAACGGGTGGTACAAGTTGAATTTTTATGGAGCATCTAAAGGAAATCTAGGCCCTTCGGGTGTTGGTTGTATATCAGTGACTGGCAAGGTAGAGTAATTCTAACTTCAAAAAATAAATTTCCCAAGGGGACAAAAAATGAAGTAGAATCCCTTGCTCTTATCCATGGGATGAACCTGTGCAGAAGCCTAGGGATAGCCAGGTTAGCAATTGAAGGTGATTCGACGCTAGTTGTCAATGCTCTCTGAAAGGGAGGTATACCCAATTGGAAGTTGCGTGGCCTTCACACCAAGGCTTTAAAGCTCATAAAGGCATTTGATACCCTCATAGTCAACCATATATATAGGGAGGGAAATGGAGAGGCAGATGCATTAGCTAACACATGAATAAAAGGAAATAAGGACTCTACCCATGTGCCAAATGGGTGGCATAGTCTGAACCTCTTGGCCAGATCGGGCACATGCACATCTTCATCTCCAATGAAATAAAATGACGCAGGCCAAGTCATCATTTTCACCGTCAGGGCTTTCTACCCATACGAAGGGATCAATTTTTAAGCATGGAGAAATAATAGAGATTGGATGGACTTGACGCATGAGCATCCTCTCTCAACAATGGATTGGAGCATTTACTAGTCATACAAGTGACATATCCCAAGCTAGATTTAAGCATTAACCTCTAGGCCATTTGGTAGGTGCAAAGATTAGAATTTGGCTAAGGTGGCATTGGAATGTGTGGCTTGATAGGGGAACGAGCAAGAAAGGACTCGACAATGGCGGTAACGTATGGTGGGAAGATATTCTTGGCGAACACTTGGAGAATGTTGTGCAATCATCCATAGTGGAGTAAATTCAACCTCTTGCAAATTGTATTAAATTGATTGGTAGTGGAGGAGTCACGCAGATGTTTATTATTTCCAAGTTAACAACTCATGGGAAATAATGGTGAACTCCCTATATCTACCAGCAAAGAAGACATTGTTGCTCACAAAAATGGATACCCCAATAAGACTGAGGAGCTCCAAGAAATAGTCAACATTCTTAGGCTTTATAACTGATCAAAAGTTGAAGAAAATATATATAAACAAAGACATCTTATGCCTTGAGGCAATCAAGATGGTGCTAGGGAAAAGCTATTGCTTTTTAAGCAATCGAACAAGGGAAAATTCTAATATATCTTCATTATTCCTTGCCTCACTCTTGGACTTGAATCTGCCAAACGTGCAGTGTGTACTGTTGCTCAGGATGGTATTCAAGGTTGTGATCTTAGTGGACGATGTGGAAGTGGTTGCAGTGGCCCAGCTGGGGGTCAAAATTCTGTGGCAAGATGACATCGACAAGATGTTTTTGTTGGGGGTGGAAGTAGAATGACACCCCTTCATACTCAATTTTGATGAAGCTGGCCTAACTCGCCACATGCACTGGGCTATCATGGGATATAATTTCTTGTGCTGAAGGCTAGGGTTGCATGGGGTTGAAGGCATCCAGTGGTTCCATGAATTTATAGAGTTGGTGGAGTCATGTCGTTTCTATGATGAAGGAGATTGAGATGACGGGTGGTGGTGGATATTTTGACTAAAGCCTAAGATCAACATTCAGATGGGGGTGATATTGCTTTTTTGCTAGCTTCAACTCTTTTTTTGTCTTGTAATGTGAAGGTCTGGGTTTTCATGGTGAATGTTTGGGACTATGAGCCCACATATCTAAACTCACCTTGCTACTTCATGAGGGCTAAATCAATGTAAATTTTTGATGATATCAATATAATCTATGTAGCTTCGACTGCATCTTACGAATCTAAAAAAGAAAGAGAAATCTGCAACTTTATTTTATTCAAAAATGCAAATGGTTTACATCAAAATGAAGCTCATGGGATCCTCTTCAATCCTACATGTAACACCTGAAAAAAATATGTCTTCAACAATTTGGCATAATTTTGGTAGCATTTGGGTATGCAAACTTCACTTCTCCAAATCCCCCCTCTCCAAATGAAAAGGAATCAATAAATAGAGATTGAGCAAAGAGAATACAATCCATGGTTTCACAAAACAACCTCCTAAAACCAAGTTAAGAAATCCATGCCCAACCTTGGGAGTTTCAAAATATGCACTAATAAATAAGGTCCAATGCATGCCAACCTTCCCTTGGGTGCCTAAACTCTTGTCCAATAAGATTTGTTTGCTTATGACATCTTACAACCTCTTACATATTCATTATAGCTTTTCGGTTACACTTTTAATGCAAATACATGCAAGCAACATGAAAGATTCTTTGCAGCCCACCTTATGACAATTTATGACACATGTACATGCAAAACATGCCAAAATTACTATAAAAATTATATATTTTTCCTCACCCAAATGTGGATGCCCAAAAGGAATATTCTCCCACAAGATGCTTTTATCGCTTAATCAAGACCTATTACCCATCAAATTTACAGTTACATTTTCACCCAAAAGGGAAATTACATTGTTGCAAATGAAAATATTATTTTCCCAACCCTTAAGCCCTTATCAAAATCAAACAAAGCAAAATTACAATATTTTTGGTGACATAGGATTGCCCTTACACCTTGGATGCTCCTACATCAAACACCCATGGTAATTTGAAATGTTTCATGAGTTGAACTCATAAACATTTATAGATCCTATGCTTATCCTGGATCCATCTATTTACCTTATTTTTTTGAACATCTTTCCAAACCTGTCTCTAAAATTTGATGTCCCTTCCATCCTTCATTCTTCCCCTCTTCCTTCCTCTTTTCACAAATTTCAGTTCCCACCAATTTGCACTATGAAATGCGAGAAAATCACAATCATCAATTTTATCTTCTTTAGTAAAATCAAGAAACTCTTGCATTACCTCTTCCCCTATTATTGCTACAACAATCATTTTATTTTCAATCTTCTTTTGTTCCATTTGTTCCTCCTTTTCTATACCTCCTGAAAAGTAATTATCAAGTTCAAAATCAATGCTAGTGACACAATCAATATATTAATCCTTTCCCTCTTCCTCCTCTGCATCAATTTCAATGTTAGTAACACAATTAAAATATTCATCCTTTTCATCTCGTAATAAACTGACATCCATATAAATCTCTTTATCACATGAGAAATCATCAACTGATGCAAAGGGAAGCTCACCAAACAAATCAACATTCACAATATCATATTGTTCCTTACTTACAATTGTAATACCTTCATTCACTAGTGTACTCGTTGCTGCAATATCTTCTTCTACACAAATTTCATCATGCTCACATAAATCAACAACAATATTTTTATAAAAATCATATTTTACTTCTTTCTCCATCGAAACTTTCCCTCTATCCCTTTTGAATGCAATCAACATTGCTGCAAATTGCATTAACAAATCACAATTTTCATCCTCATCCTCTTTAACTAATTGTCTAACTCCATTAACTAAGAATTTTTTAGTCTCTTTACATACCTTTCCTTCTTCTTTACTCAAAAGTTTCAACTTGTGCTTCACTCCATCCTTCATCAAGATGTAGATATTGGCATACCCATCATGCGTTGCTTTCCAGTCAAATTTCCAAAGTCTTCCCAATAAAAAATGACAAACATCCATAGAAATAACATCACACAAAAGTTCATCATGATAATCACTAATCTTAAATCTTACCAAGCATTGTTCATTCACCAAAACCTTACGGTCATCCTACAACCAAGCAATTATGTATGGATGCGGGTGCCTTCTCCTTTTCAGCTGCAACTTATTCACCATTTGTTCAAAAAAAAGATTATCAATACTACCACCATCAATAATCACATTACATACAATTTTACCTTCACATTTGCATCTTGTTCTAAACAAACTCTTCCTTTGTATTGGTTCATTGTCTTCATTCAACAAGGCTCGCCTAGTCATCAAAGCTTATCCTCTTTCAACTTCTTCAGAGTGTGTTGGAATTGCATCTTCTTCGTTCACATTTTTTGCTCTAGCTTAGTTTTCAGATATTCTATTGGTCCTTTCTTGATTGTGTGGGCAGTCATATGCTCTATATCCCTCTTCTCCACATTGGTAATAGGTTCCTTGGAATCCTCCTCTTCCAAATCCTCTACTCGATCTTCCTCTTTCTCTGAAATTCTGCTCACGAAAATTGTTTGAGCTTTCACCTCTTTCATCCTCGTTGTCCTCAATGTATCTAATCTGATGTTCATCCTCTTTTTGCTGCATATAAGTTCTACCCTTCCCTTTTTTCTTATTCTCAAATTTCCTATTCAATATTTCTTCTACTTTCAATGCAAATTGATATGCCTCCTCAATGGTGTATATTCTCACTAATGCCAACTCTTCGTGTATGCTTGGCTTTAACCCATTGATGTAACAAACTACTTTCTACTTGTTTGCTTCAAAGTGTCATGTTCTTATCAAAACTTTGTGAAATTCCTTTTTGTATTCTTTCACCGCCTTCGTTCCTTGTCTCAAGCTTTGCAACTTTTTGAGTAGCTCCAACTCATAATCTACCGGGATAAATTGCCTCTTTATTTTTGCCACCATTCTATCCCATTTGGAAATTTTGTCTTTCCCTTTTCTTCCTTTTTCAAGTTGGGTTTCTTTCCACCAAATGCTTGGATGGCCCTTCAACTTTGTTTTTGCAAACCTCACTCTATGAGGGTCTTCAATCTCTTCACACTCAAAAAATTCTTCCATATCATTAATCCAGTCTATCAACTCTTCAGGATTTAAACTTCCATTAAAAGTTGAAATCTCCATTTTGGGTTTCTTTCCAATGTTTGATATTTCACTCAACAATCTCATTTTTCCAGGATCCATTTGATTTTGTTCTTCCTCTTCCTCTTCATCTTCACTATCATCTCTTTCCTGATGCACTTCTCTTCTATGAATCTCTTCTTACAAAGTTTCTAATTGCCTTATGAGGGCTCTAATTTCATCTCTAGGAGGGTCTCTTCCTCCACCACCTCTAGTTCTACCTCTACCATGATTAGCAACTCTTGGAGGAATTTTAATCTTCACCCAAAACTCACAGGTCTTGCTGTAAACTGCCTCTCTTTAGTTATTTTTTTACAGTCTCAAGATAACCTACTCTGATACCAATAATGAAATGGGAGTCTCTCTTTCAAATCTAATTACAAACACACAAAATATACTATGCAAGAAGGCTGAAAATACATATAAAGAACTTAAAATGAAAGAGGAATCTACTACTTTATTTTATTCAAACATGCAAATAGTTTACATCAAAATGAAGATCATGGGCTCCTCTTCAATCCTACATGCAACACCTGCAACAAATATGTCTTCAACAATCTGGCATAATTTTGACAACATCTGGGTATGCGAACTTCACTTCTCCAAAGCCCCCTTCTCCAAATGAAAAGGGATCAATAAATAGAGATTGAGCAAAGAGAATACAATCCATGGTTTCACAAAATAACCTCCTAAAACCACCTTGAGAAATCCATGCCCAACCTTGGGAGTTTCAAAATATGCAATAAGAAATGAGGTCCAATGCATGCCAACCTTCCCTTGGGTGCCTAAACTCTTGTCCAATCAGATTTGGTTGTTTCTGACATCTTACAACCTCTTACATATTCCTTACAGCTTGTCGATTACACTTTACATGCAAAGACATGCAAGCAACATGCAATATTCTTTGTAGCCAACCTTATGACAATTTATGACACATGTACATGGAAAACATGCCAAATTTACTAAAAGACACAAATATTTGTCCTCACCCAAAATTGGACATCCAAAATGAATATTCTCCCACAAGATGCTTTTATCGTTTAATCGGGACCTATTACCCATCAAATTTATAGTTACTATAGACATTTAAATTTGACCACTTATATTTGGTCAAATTTACCCTTTTCGTCTAAATATCCTTTTAACCACATTAGTTAAATAATGTTACTATTATTTAATTAATACCCCTAAAGTCTTGCAAATCCTTAAAGTATTTAGTTAAATAATTAAATACCTTACCCCCTTTATCTCTTTCTTCCAAAGAATTAAATAAACAACCCACTTATTTAATTCCCTTTATGTCCCATCCACACTTAATCCTAATCCCATCATTAGGGATGTGACACATCCCTAATCCATGATTAAGATGTGTCACATCCTCCAACTTTTGCAAGTTGGCTCATAATCATCAATAACCACCTAATCATCTTGTAATCCTTCAACCTTAATTTAATCACTTACATTTTCTAGCATGTCCTTAAATCAACCTTTCATGGTACTTACTTTATTAGGTTTAACCTCTTCTCCATGTGAATTCAAAATTCACACTTATTCCCCCCATGCATTTCTCTTCCCCATGACCTCTCATAGGTCACATCAAGTACATGAGACAAGGACCTCCTCTAGGAGGAACTTGTTTTATCCATGGGTTTCTTCCAAGCTTGTGAATTTAAAATTCACTTTTATTTCTCCAACACCCTTTCAAATCCCCATGGTGACAAGAGTGGACTTTCTAAAATTCCTCACTTATCACTTTCAACCCCACTTGGGGACAAGGAATTCCTTTTTGAGAAAATCCTCTCCAATCCCAAGGTACTTGCAAGTATTTCGGGACCACATGGCATTTTCCATGTCACCTTGTTCTTTATCCATCTCACGCTCCACATGGAAATATGTGAGGGCTTGTAAGTCCTCAACTCACCACATCCCTTCATCTTGTCCATGGTGGATCAATCTCAGCCGTCCATTTTTTTTAAATGGAGAGCCTTGGCCTTAATTGAAGAATGTTAAAGATTTTGAAGCCATTATTACATACAAGCCATTATTACAACATTCAAGCCACTCAAGCCATTTTGAATTTTCACCTACCATCTTCCATCATTCAACCACCTCCATTATTACAACCATATTGCCATCAAGGAGCATACATCAAGAGAATATTCAAGGGCCAACCACTTCAACAAATCAAGCAAGCAAAAGGTATAACGATTATTGTTGTTTGTTTAGTTTCAACTAAGCCTAATTATTGAGGTGTTGTTGTGTTCCCTTTATCTTGCATTCCAGACTAGGGGATTTTCACTGCACACAGTTACATTTTCACCTAAATGGGAAATTACATTGTTACAAATGAAAATATTATTTTCCCAACCCTTAAGCCCTTATTAAAATCAAACAAAGCAAAATTACAATATTTTTGGTGACACAGGATTGCCCTTACACTTTGGATGATCCTGCTTCACTAATCCACACAAACTCTTTATTTTTCACCTTTTTTGAGAACAATGACTAAAGGTGAGACCCTTTCACTGTCAAATATAGGATAAATAAAGCCTACATCAAGGAGTTTTTGAAGTTAATCTTTCACTATTTCTCTCAAGGAAGGGTTCATTCATCATTGAGGTTATCCAATGAGTCTATAACTCTCATAGAGGACCGAGTTACCTTCCTTGAAAGTCCTAGGAAGAACACTCTAATTGTAGTGTTTAGAGAGTGATCATTGATAAGGTTTAAGGTGATCGAGGGCCTATAATCAACGCTCGTAGAGAAACTCAAGCTAATGCAAAAAATTAGCACGATAAGTCTCATCATCAATTAACCCTT